>JAUMHH010127409.1:0-20951 GCA_032359455.1 Chlamys rubida
ACAAACCAATGACGTAACAATCAATACCTGCTCTCAAGAGAAGATAACTCTGCAATACGCAAAGACGGAATATTCGAACACATATCTTGAGTACCTGTCAACCTATCACTCATGGTGCTACTTGTATTGATACTTCATACAACTGTATCAACTCTTTCAGCACATCTGCTCGGTATCGGGTATTATTTTTTTCTCATTTTTGCAAATATTTCTTACAACATTTCTCAAGGAGATTATGATTGCGACCAACTACTGAAACGACGAAAAGCTTTCAAACAGATGTGAATATGGCTATTGGATGGAAAACAGGATAGAAAGATTGCATGGATTCGCAGGCGATCATTAAAATTTGGCACTAAGCAAAATTCTCCTACACATCATGTCTGCATATGCAGCTAAACCTAATGCCATGTCTAGTGACGATCGATGTTATTTAAGTATATACTCTATTGTTAAAATTTAGTCTTATCTAGTCGTTAATGGGCCTCCAGCACGAGAAAATGTAATCCAAATATCTAGCCGATATGATGACATCCATGGTGATGTAGGTTCATACACGTGCACAACATACAGTGAGTGTCAGAATAATGGTTCATTCGTTGTGCATTGCACATCAACAGGAAATTAAAACTTTGGTTGAAAATATTTGCAGTGAAAGTGTTTCGTAGTTCACACTGACGATAGTCAAAAGTGTGTGAGAGACCAAGATCAATTTAAGTCAAATCTGTGTTTTTACGAATAATATGTCACCGCACTTGTGGCCCTTTTGCTACTGTATATGAGCTGTTCAAGATAAAGCATGTTAAGGAAAGCCAGATTGTGTAATTAAGCACCAATCTCTCGTGATCTCAACAGGTGGAGGTAATCCGTGAGTTCTGGACACCTTGGAAGGTCCATATCATCTGCTAAGTCGCGGTCAATTTTCCAGAGATCCAGGTCACAAAGTCCTAGCATTCAAAGCCATAGAACATATCATGTGAAGCGAAGGCCACCCACATGGGAAATGGTGAAGTTGCTCTCATGAAAACAGTTCAAACCAGAGGTAATCTGCGCGGATGGTAAATCTCAACAAAGGCATAATGGTCAACAATCGGCAACTTACTGCTGCATCTTAAATTACACTCTAGAGATAATATAGCAGTTCGATTTAACGTTAGTCATCCTTCGATGATTGTTTTAAACATCCATATTAATTTGAAACAAATTGTTATCCAAAATGTTTAAGGATCAAGAAAAGTCTATTACAATCATGGCTACCTACAACCTAAAAAATGTTGGCCCTTTTTCTATCCCGAAAATAAAATAATTAGCCGGGACAAATGTACCTTATCGTCGAAAACTATTATAAAAACGGAGAGGAAATACATTAAATATACCGTAATTTATCATCTTATGCTTCTCTCCTCAATTATCAATGACACATCGTCATTCTGATGACAGAGAGGACAAACGTTGTCAACAATTTAGCGATACACGTTCAAATGCCTTGAAAACATACATTATTTAAACAGGAATTATGGTTACCATTCTATAACACTGGAACTTGATAACCCCAGCAAGTTCGAAAGGTATTCATATTGACTTTGAATGCCATGACCAACGTGCTGATGACATCATTATTATGACGTCATAATTTTTATGTTGAATAACATTGTTTCTCCAATTAAAGTACTTGTTTTATTTATTAAAGAAGCACACATAATAAATAAACATTTTTCATACATAAGCTTAGTTTCTTTAAATAAATTAAATTTTCTACGAGATTAAAGTGGTTTAAATGGTAAATATTAGTATGAGACAGCCTTTACAGTCAATGTCAATGACAAATGGAAGTTGGCGAATTCAACATAAAGCGCTTGCGTGTTACCGTGGATTTATGTGCATTTCAATGAGTTCAACCAGAATTTCGATCATGAAACTGTTCTGAACATCTTGACAATACAATGTCGTTTGCTTTGACTTAGATCAATTTATGTCATAAAAGGAACTTAATATTTAAGTTTGTTCTGTGCATAGGTCGTTGCTTATATTTTCATATTAAAAGGAGGGTTCTGTTAATGTTACAGTAACTGGAGCAAATGTACAGCTAAGAGATCTGAGTATGCTGACTATGTATAGTTAGGGATTGCCAAGTATATATGTATATCGTCTGACTAAGGAGAGTTTATTTCTTCTCAACAGTGAATACTTTATGTATTTGTCCTGGGGTCAAATGTACTGTCTATGTTTATCAGAGCGATTACATTTTGATTGATGTTAAGTCCTTGGAAGAGTAAATCTTGCCATGAATAAATGTCAGCATATTTTTCATGAATTATCCCCGTATTAAGTATTCTATTTAAATAATCAACATCAATACTTAATGCAAAGACACTTTCTACATAAGACAAAGCATAAATAAAGTGTATTATGAATAAGCTTACCTGACGAAAACCTGACGGTTAGATAATCTACAATATATTTCTTCATCTTGTGAACAATGTTGTTTTAGAAAATAACATTTCATTAATATTTTGCTTGGGTGAAATGCTATCAGAATTACCGATAACAGCTCACAAGGTCATCAGCGAATCTGTCAAATCTTCAATTGAATTTGTCTAGAATCCACGAAATATAGAAAACATGTAATATGTCACATGCCATGGACAACTTGAATGGACTTCTTTCAAGGATCTAAGAATGTAGATTTCAGATTGATAGTGCAAACGATTTTGATAAATGCACATTCTTTGCAAGTATATATAAGAAATATGTGCAAACACTCTTAACCAGATTTAAGATGTGTTTTGTTATAGTGACATAAGAGCTTATACAATCGAATACAATTTAATTCGTGTGTATATATATATATATATACATGTATAATAAAAAAGGATTAAATGTCCATGTGAAGGAAGTACTGCTTTCACCCTTCACAGGGCTCTTCAGGTTTATTCTGTTTTTATAATAAACCTGAAGAGCCCTGTGAAGGGTGAAAGCAGCTAGTTTTTTAGTCGGTCGTTAATCTTATTTTTTCTCTATATATATATATATATATATTATGAACGTGATTTATTTTATAACAATTATGAAACAAGTAAGTTCAACTTATTTTAATCACTCTTGTTGGCGTAGGGTCTTAATGTGGGAGGAAACCGGAGTACCCGGGGAAACCCCACGTGGTCGGGCAGGTGACCCAATACCTTTTCACGTCCGAACGGGGAATCGAACCCCGGTGAAAGACATGTGCGCTGTCCACTGCACCACCGACCACCCATAACTCATATGTGTTGCATAATATACACTGTGACATGATGAAATCTTCTCTAGGCAAGGGTGAAGATCCGGTTTATCTACTCTTTAGAGTAGAGTAAGTAGACCTGAACGTAACCCTTGGCTAGGGACGAGGGCGTAATGCTGATACTGATAGCAAACAGTTTACAATGTATTATTTGATCAAATCACCCGTTAACAAACTTCGTAATCACGGTTCTATAATATAAGATTGACACAAATAAGTACAACAGATATGAAACATAAATTCGACAGTGTTAAAAGTTTTTTTTAACGATTATATTTGTGATGATTAATTCGGTTGGTTTTGTTTTGTGTGTGTGTGTGTGGATTTTTTTTTTTTTCTTTTTGAATTTTTTCATTTTAAATTAATAATATATTACAAAACAAAACTGTTATATTCATATGTAAATGTGTGTGTGTGGTAGGGCGTGCGGGCTTACTTAAATATGAATGCATGCATTTTCGTTGACAATCTGTTTCGATTTTGAATAAAACGCCATCCAAACAATCGAAGATCATGTCAATCACCTCCGTTTTCAACACCATTGACGGACATATGCTTTCAATTTCCATTGTATGACATTGTTATTAGCGTTTTGGATGTAGATTACATAAGTGATGTAATCTTGAATGAATTATCAACCAGTATCCCTCTACTTGTAGAGCAAAGTACACTCTATATTGATTTCACGCTTAGTCCATTTCGGAATCACTGATGTGAAAGGGAAAATACCGAAGTCTATTCAATTCATTTTGTAAAATCTTTTGCGTTTTTGTTTTGTTTTCTGCATTATATTTCACTCATGTAGAAGACAACTCATACTGGATCGCTGTTTGTAATCGTGATAATGGTTTATTGTTTTATCTCAGTTTGTTAATATGCATAGTATTCACAAACCTGTTTTAAGAGAGCACAACCCATGACATATCCAAAAGTGATTATTAACCTCTTAACACGGGTTAATTTCCAAGGAAACCACTAGAGTAAAAAACATTTCAAATTTTGTTAACACAAGTGGTCTCTTTGAAATCGTTAAACAAACGACAATTACCTATAATATATGCACGTAAACCAGAAGTTTTGAAGGTAGTGATAACATAAACGATCTCTTGGTAAGGGTTTGATTGTTCAATTGATGTCAAGTCATCAAACTTAGGTTTTTATAAATCTTGATTATGCTACTGCATGCATCTGTACTTCAGTTTCATAAAATGATGATAGATATAGCCTTGAACCTAAATAAGATGTAGTCTTATGTCAATATTCAATAAACACTGAGGTGACAATGCCCTATATATATATGTTAATTTCATCAAAATTAGATACGAAGTAGGTAATGTCAACAACCAGCCTCAGGTAATACTAATATTATCATAATTAGCAATGTTATCACAAGAGATTATTATGTAAAAATGGTTCTTTGAAGACACCTGCTGCAAGCAAATTCCATCTATAATATTTGAAATACAATTTGTAAATGACATTTTTAAAAGTTATACAAACAGACAATAAACAATTAAAAACTACATCTGATAGATCCACTATCCGATGAAGTATTCCGGACACTGGTGTGCCCTTTTTGTATAGAAAGTGTCCCACTAATTTAGCCGTATCACAACCCGGCATCTTTTATTCGCTAAACCCATTTACATGTATCCTCAGTTATCGACAGAAAACTTCCGTACTCAATAATGATTACAAAACCATTTTAACCGTTAAAATTGTTAACCCCCTAGGTGATGTGATGTGATGATCTAGGACGAAAACGATTTCGGAACTTGTGTTGAGGGAAACGTGTTGTGTTGACAGAAGAAGAAATGGAAAAGACATTAATATTTAATTAATCAATAAAATAATCTCTCTACTGTATTTATTACTTTGAATGTTTCTCTGTTTTCCCGCAAATATTCAGTGTCGTCACGTTTCTCATAACCATGTGCTCATGATTGCCCATGAATAGGATTCATCTGTGCCTTGGACTGTGGTTACATGCTTCATATTCAACACTTTTTTCTATCATCAGTAAGAGTATAAAATGAGTAGAAAGATAAACAAAATAGTACCTACCTTTCTATCCCATCCTTTATTATTATTCAGTGTTTCTTTATAGATGATAGTTCCTGGAGGTATCTGTGACTAAACACTTCATTTAATAAAAATAGGAACAATGTTCCTTGTACCATCATCAAGTACACTGCCACTCTTAACAATGTAACAGGGGGTACCACCGAAGACAAACCCGATCTGCTTTCAATCTGGTGTCCCATTATATATTAACTCATGATTGCATTTAAAGTTTAAATCCGGACATATCCTGCAGTTTTGTGAACTCAATATTGTTAGTCTTTTTTCGCAAAAGATTATTTAGCAAATATCTATAAACAATGATAATAACTAAGAAACAGAACTTTCAGTCAAGTTACCAATGAATTTTCTTATTGTCATCTGATTTAAATATATTACGAAAACTCTTTGAACTAAGAATCATTGCTTGAATACAAAACACCACTGTTTAATCAAATGATCCATCTAGATGAAAGTCGTATAGCACATTGATGAACACAAAGCAGTATATTATTTTCAGAGCATCATGTGCAGGAAAGGGGAATAAAAAGGTCAGCATGAAGCTTCTGTAATGAAAAAGCTGGCTAGAGTATCTCATTATTAAACGTCACGATTACTTTTTATACCAACTTCATTCCAAAAGGTAAACCCAATCAATTCTTTAGAGAGGTTTTGTGTGTGCGTCGTTTGGTCGTTTTTGATCTTTGTGAATTCCCTGCTGACGCTTTACGACGATGCGACTGGCTAGAACATAACGTATATGCATTTTTGGCCTAATGTCAACACCGTACATATATAAAGCGTGGACACACATCTTAAGGAGTTTATTACATGCTAATGTGAACGAGCAACAACTCTCAACTCATGGTGTGATATATGAACAATCAAAATGAAGCTAGACAACATTTTGATACAGCTGGGAGAATTTGGATTATATCAGAAATATATGTATTCGATGATATGTTGGACCTCCATGTATACCGGAATATATGCTTTGATGTCGGTGATATTTCTCAACGCGCCTGATCACAGGTATGTTACCAAGTTACATAATATAAACCGTTAAATGCCTGTATGTATAATTAATGAAAAAAGGTGTACAGAATAAAATACAGTATCAAACTTACATGGATATTTTTTTATGTAAGTAGTATCAATTGATATAATCCTAAATTTGTATGATTGTCTGACATAAGCCTGTCAATATAAATGAATCACATTTACCAGTGATGTCAAAGTTAGATAGCACACCTAAAACATAAACACGTACTACAATACTCGATGTCATCGTTGAGATATACTACTTCTTACAGCCATTCTTGACTAACCTCCTATGTAATAGCCTCATACACAGTAAGATACAGGGAGACTTTAGCGGTACTATTGTTCGTTCGTTGATTTGTTACGTGTATTGGATCCATTTAATTATAGCCTGTTTTTCCGACCCTTCGCTCCATAAAGAATATGTTCGTTGTCAACTGCGTTCATTATACCACATCCGCCGTCAAAATGAAGGTCAATACTTATATCAACATCCAGCAAATGTTTCATTGCTGTACGAAGGCAAAACAGTCGGAGCGGGTTGTTACGATGATAACTACGGTAGTCTTGTTTGATAGGAGTATATCTTTCCAGTGATTAGGGTTATATTAAGGAAAATACACAGTGGACAACGCTATTTTTCTTCCTTTGATAGCTTTTAAAATTTCAAATGAATTAATCTGAGTATAGGCCTTCGAATATATTTATTCATTTATAATTGTCGATATGTACGCGTATTGACATGCTGTTCTGGTAGTGACGCGGTCGAATGTTTAGGAACTATGCCGCCATTGTTAACTTTACTGTGAAGAAAACTCGTCTGCATCCATTTCTTGTAAAATTAAACATTATGGATCCCGAACATGTTTAATTCTCCAGATGTTGAAGGAACCATGTAACAGCGGTCACCGGACTGTTGTCTCGCTGAACTGTGAACGTCGCCATATCAACCCACAGAACCTCTTTTCACTGCGCTTGTTTATATGCAAAATGGTGAAGAATGGAGATATTCGATTATATGAAAAGAAATCTATTGACCAAGTCTATCATATACTATATATCCTCCTGAACCCTAAATTCAAGGCCACTCATCAGTAACTTACATCGAAATTCACCAAAATTTCACCAACAGAGCATAAAGCTGTACGACTGGCATGCCGATTTCGATTAAGAACTGTCCATAACTTGATAGTATATCTCCTCCTTCAAAAATCTACGGTGTATACAAGTCGTAGTTGTTAACATACCCAGAGGCTTGCTCTGAGTACCACGATTTCTGTGGCAGATGTCGACTGCTGACGGACAAACTAGCAATGCATCGTTTCGAGGGAGGTTGATGGCAAGTGTTATGTACAACACCGTGATCTCTTACTCAAAATGTTATCTGTGATATGATGGCCGATGTTTTTGTTTTAAACTCATCAGTGCAATGCAGTGCAGTGCAGTTTCGTTGTCACTAACCATTTCTCTCATGAAATATATTAGTTGGCTTTGTCATAAATTTACATAACTGATATCGTTTATGAAGCCGGTTAACTTTACATAAGATATTGTCTTTTTTCGGAGGACACCAAGACGTTCTTTCCTAAAATAATGTTCAACTATAGGTTTCTAAACATTGAGTTCGAATGGATGTGTAACGACTACTGCATATATGGTAGCTCACATAATATATTCCGTATCCATTTGGTTAAATTAAAATTGATGTAGGCATATATATCAAAACAAATTCATCCCATAACAGAAAATCAACGGGACAGGAACGAAGGGTTGGACCACATATAAATACTATCTAGAACAGCTTTTATCATTAGTTAAGGTTTACTTTAGGTAAGATAGTGGTTTGATATATAGATTATATGAGCTTTAGTGCAAGGGATACTGGTTGTAGATACATATGTACTAGGTCATCATTTAATACAAAATGAACTTAGATACAATTTTTTCAAAGATTGGAGAATTTGGACTTTACCAGAAATATGTTTATTTTTTAATATGTTTAAGTATATTCCATAATGGGCTGTATGCGGTAATGTCAGTGATAGTTCTCTATTCACCAGATCACAGGTCAGTATATTATTCTATAAGTTCATTCCGAAACACAACGCTATTGTTTGGTATATTAGAGCTCGATTTGAATGGCTGGCGACTTAATTATTGCCGTTTCCTCTTTCAGTTAGTCACTTTATCATTCTTTTACTTATTATATCACTTATATTGAAGCTTTTCTAGTGTTTGCTAATTGTTTCCGTAGAGTTAATATATTGATTTTAAGTTGTCCGGTATACGATTATCGGGGAAAGCTTTTATCAAATGATAGGATAAATATATATTTGGGTCAGTCGGATTACACTTAAACAACAACTGATGTGAATCTAAAAACAAAATTATAAAAACAAAAAACAAAAGATAAAGGCTGCATTTTCTGTGTCATAATGCCGATTAAAAATCTCTCCGCGCATATATAATATTCAACAAATAAATAACAGTTATATATATAAAAATATTGATCAGACGAAGATCTTTAGGATTAAAACATACCATAGCGTAGCGAGTCTCTGTGACTTCAGAAGACGGTACAGATAATGTGTCGGAAAGTCAACGGTCACACAATGAATGTCTCGGGCTTCAACATGTGTGGTGTTTTAATAAATTATACTAAAAAACCAAAGATAAATGTACACAAGTTTTAAAAACTATTGGGGTGATGGATTGGCGTCAATAGAGTATGCATAAGATATATATATATACATACAAATCGGTCGGTTTGATGTCGTAAAATTGTAAAAAAGCGATGTTAAATGAATTTAATTGTAAGAAAACCATGACAAAGCTATATTTTGTTTTAACGTAAGTTTTTATTTCCCAGCACATGACACGCATATGGATGATTGCCAGGTTTGGGTCCCTGGGGTCAGGCTCCGTACAATAGGTTGTCCACTCCCAGGAGGAGATTCATTCAACGCTCTGACAGTTGCATACACTTATATATGCATAATAACCTGACTTACCGTGATATAATATAATCATTACTTAACACACATACATGCTATCTCTCATTTCCTTACACATATGCAGACAACATACCTAATAGATTATACTGATTTTCCTAACACACATATTCTCATGACATAATACATCTTATTCATCTTGCATACTAGCTACATTATCGTAAGAGCACATCTAATAACAAAGCTATGTCAGTAAATGCATTCATATGTTTTTCATTTTCAGCTGATTCCTGATTTTTATCTTAGATTTCATATATGATTGCCACCTTAACCGTATCACTACAAATGTATAGGAAAGGAAGAGGGGTAGGTGGTACTATGACCACCGCATTAACCTTTCACTCAGGTGACCTGGGTGTGATTTCAGATCGGATGCAAAACATTATTTGGTAACCTGCCAAACCACTACTGATTTCTCCGGTTACTCTAGTTTCATCTTTACATAAAGACCCCATGAGCGTTACCATCCGCTAAACAAAAGTTATCAACAAATGTTATTTTTTTGTCATAGACTAATGTAAATTGACAAAGACATAGGCAGAAAATAGCAGAGAGAGTATTTATAAAACTGTAAGAACAAAGATCCTCCGTATACTGATATAAACACATTATTTCAGTATTGTAAAGTCCCTTTATTTCATCTGTCTTGACAGACAGAAATCAAAATGACGGCCGATACAATTTTACAAATGTCTGAAAAGCTAGATACAGCCTAGCCATCGATAACGGAGATACAGTTTCCTTTGACCTGTGGTGTCGGCAAATATACCTATGGTTCAGCAAATGTCGTTATAAGATAAACAATTGAACGAATTAGTATATTGATCGATATTAGATATATTTTACCTTTGGTGACCTACATTGTATATGTTGACCTTTGTTTTAACTCTACATTGGTATAAGATGTGGAAATAAACGGTATGCTACATTAATCGATCATGAATATCCTGAGATATACAAATGAAAAGTTTGCCTGAATATCGATACATATGTTCTGATTAACATATGACGTTTGTTGACCTACATAGTGACCTTTGTGATTAATTTCCATTATTACAAAATATGCTAATGGAAAGGTCTGGTCCTATTGACTTGATATTGATGGTCAGATTGAGCCTTGGCTTTATTATGCTTTGTCTATGAAGATACGTGGTCATTGATGTGTCCATTATCTTATACTACATGTATCTGGTAAACGGAGTACATATATCAATAGTATCGCCTGCTGGTCTGAACAGGGGGTTGAACGAATTAGGTGATGATATTATCTCTCTGTAGCTCAGTATACTGACATATAGACTCCATTGATAATCTGCACATCTTGTTGTAAATTAGCAGTCTATATGATAAAATATCACTTAATATCGTCATTCCTTTATCGTTTTTAAAGATAGTTAACCCAACATTAACCTACCAGATATTTATTATTTTCTATACACTACATCATATATCATATTATAGCATATGTACAGTTTCATCCTGGTTTTGGAAACTGTGCTCTTAAACACATTTCCAAGGCACTCCAACTAAAATAACTAAAAATAGTTCATCTTTGAAAGACAAACAGGGCTATGTATATAAACAAGCCCGAAATATAGCTAAATACACAGTCTATTGAATATAAAATAGGTTACATGATATTGGATAACCTTATACTTCATGTTTAAAAGCCGTGTGTAGATAAACAGGATGTCAAATTGATTGATATTGGTGACTTCTACTTTACTTGGTGGCCTTAAGTATATTGATCTTTCGTATTATCTAATGTAATTATTTTATGAGATATGCAAATGAAGTATTTGTCATATTTGTTGATATTAACCATTTTATTGACCTATATATTGTCCTTCTTATTATGCAATATTCATTGGTCACGATGGTCGATTTCAGATTTCAGATTTGTTGATCTATCTTTTAGAATAGCATTAAAATATTCATACATGAAAGGTATGGCATATTAATCGGCATTGATGCTTGATTTGATTTAGGAGATCAGGTGACCTAGATATTGATCTTTTGTATCCAGATTGATAGATAATGACTTCACGTGTGATATTTAAAGTACGATATGTTTTACCGTCCTGACGGTACTAATTGATATAATATACACTCACTGCTTTTTGCAATGAAACGTATTTCGTGCGTGGTAGTAAACCTCAAACATAAAAAAACGCCAAAACCGGGACATTGAATTAAAATGCAGTAATTATGTTGTTGATATCGACAAGTAATTTAATCGTTATCATACTACGTATAAAATTAAAATTTTAGCCTCATAGTTTTTACAATATACACAGAGCGATTTAACATTAAAAAAAATACATCATGACAAATAATTATTTATTTCTATATTGAGACGCTCACGTTTGTTAGTTTGACCTTCTGCCCTATCTTGACTACCTAAAAACATCTCTGATAAGAAGTCATCATTCGTTATTCATATACTACATTGAACAGTTAACGAAAAACATCAAATGGATCAACATCAGCTTTGTGCTTAATTTGAAATGTAAACAGTGCAAGTGAAACTGAGTCACATCAGTACAGTTACAATTGTAGAGTACGCTATAGCATAACTTCACATCAAGACAAATATTATCTCATTGACATCCATGCTAAATTTACTACAGATTATTCAATACGCTAAAGTTTCGTGCACTAAAAACTACATGTAATACATGCAAGTTTGAATTGATCTGATAATGTTTTTTATGTATCTTGATATGTTGTAAGTTTTGTTAAAAAGAGAGCTTATATCGATTACTATTAAACTAATCTACCAAAGCGAAGGTAAATGCATACAAAAGTGTTTTGTTTTTGTAATCAAAGTATATTTCAACACAGATACATTATCTGTTAAATGATAAATACCAGATCGACATTAAAATTTGTAATTGAAGTAGCGTTATTTTACTAATTACTACCATGAATAAATGTTATTGAGAGCTTAAGTCGCATTCACATGTATATTTCTGACTATTAAAAACAATGCTCGTTCGAAACATTTGAATATGTGTGAATATCAATTTAACGATGATTACGGCTCATAAAGTGTATTTATTTTCTTTATGATGCAGATGTAAAATACCAGGTCTTGAGAATGACACGTACGACATATCCAGTGCCTATCAGCAGAACCTTGTCAACAACTACATACCTCCCTCAAAAGATGAGGACACCTTCGACTATGACCAGTGCCACCTGTACTCGATTGATTACAACAATGTCAAGTTCGACAACTCCAGCAGGCCAATCAATGCTTCACTCGTTAAATGCCACGAGTGGGTATACAGTGATTCTGTGTTTGAAGAAACATTTACGTCGAAGGTATGGCATTTTATATCATAAAGTTTCCTTAAGAAAACGCTTATTGAAGCATTGAGTGAGACAATACAGATAGCCAAAGAAAGTCATAATTAACAACAACTGACAGTTAAATTGTCGGTTGGGAACTCATCATTGGAAAGCACCCTATAAAACCTTACATAGTTATAAGAAAAAAAGCACAAATTGAAGACATATCGCTACAGAATTCCAAACCAAAACAGCACTACCTTGACCGATATAGAGCTCATCCGTCGTATTAAAGGTCAAATGATTGAATATGCATGTCCAAAGTGTTTCAAAAGCATATATTAAAACACAGAAAAACGAATAATGTGCCTTTAAGATCCTTTACAGTGTAATAAACTGTGGCTACAAAACATTGTTCTTCAACTGGTTTTTCATGTAAACTGTGCTAGATCGAATTCCTGTTACAAGGTAACGACCGATTTTTTAACATCACAAATGTATAGCTTTTGGGATCAGCAGATAATATAAATCAAATTCATGTAAACAGTTGCAGACTAAATGTATCATTTTCAAAGGTATGCCAACCTGAGAAAATGATAGTCTACTATGTAGTTAGATAACACTTGTTGCAGATACTCGAACATTTCAAACATAGCAAATTTCCTTTTTGCATGATATACTCATATTATCCTAAACATTTAAGAAGTGTTGTAAAACATTAAAAAGAAACATTTATACTGGTTTCCTATCAGAGCAAACGTTTAAAATAGCAATAAGTTTTCAGAACTTGTTTAAAGAAGCGTTTTACTTGCTGTTAGTAGTTCAATACGTTATAGAAGTCATACTTTGCCGAAGAGAACAATGAAGCACGTTCATTAATTTACTTATTTTTAATGCAGTTCAACATTGTGTGTGGGGATAAACATCTAACATCTTTCGTCAAGTCTCTCTTCTTCGCTGGGAAGCTCGTCGGCGCCCTTCTTTTTGGCAATCTTTCAGATTTGTGAGTATTTAATACATAGTTAAAAATTACAGCCATGCGACTTACTGATGATGTAGTTCTGTGTTGATGGAGTTAATGAATTATTATTTACAAAGGAACACGTTTAACAGCTCAATAGAAATAGCTTTAAATCAAAGGAAAAGAAACTGTCTTTACAATTTATGAGCTGTAACGACCAAATACAAATTGTTATGTCGCCCTCTCCGTCCTCCCCCTTCCCTAATTTTCATTAAAACGAAGCATTCGCTATTAAGCCCCGAAATAACAATAACAAAAAGGGCTGACATGACGAAGATTATGTTAATCGCCCCGAAATAACGATAATTATGTTATGGCTGTTACATTGTAAGTGCTGTAGACTTTTTGTCTAATATTTTGAAAGCAGCAAATTTAGGAAATGACCAACAGATTGCCTCGTTTAACAGTATCCTTCAGATGCTACTCACCAACAAATGTGAAAGCCACGAAAGTGTGTCGTTAAACATTCATCGTTTACACCCTTCTAAAATTGAAATCAAGGACCATACAGACTCTTTTGCATTATCCAATTTTCTTAACTTTACTTGCATCATGGCCGTACGGGATGGTTTACTCCTAAGCTGTATAATAAACGTTACGATGTATTTTTTTCCAATCATAAAATTACCCTTTCTTGACAGTAACAGTCTTGATTCCCTCGCCTACAGTGCTGACATGTCACAATAACCTGAATTATGCCGACTGCTCACTAACACATTTTCAATGTTGCACGAGATGCTGGTGTTGAATATGGCTAAGTGTATTACCATGTTCTTCATATTGATCAAAGACACCTGCTAGATGGTGCGTAAAGAACCTTGGATCTTGTCATGACATTTTCCGAGACCAAAACCATTTGATATCAACAATTCTGTCCGATGCTTTTTGTATTTTGCTCATCAGCGCTTCATATTTTTAAGTTGTCACTTCCAAAATCTCACTTCGAGTCCGTTCCATTACTGTGATATAACCTGAATTGTCATTGTTGGTGGTGTCTATGAAGCATTAGACGCTTTACCCTTCCCTAACACTAGGTCTTATATCCCTGGTTATTTTATATGTTAATTTTGCCATTGTTTTATTAGCCATAGTGTCATTGACATTTAACTCGGATGTATACTACGTTTACACTTCGATACTTTCTCGTCTTTTTATTAGATTAGGACGTAAAATTACGTTTTGTGCTTCGCTTATGATGATGTTTGGATTGACGTTCGGAATGTCTTGGTCTTCCTCCTACATCGTGTACGCTGTCATCATGACGGGCATTGGTGCCACTACACAGGGGGTCTTTCCTGTCGGATTTGTCCTTGGTTTGTATGAAACGAGACTTTCTCAAATACCCAAGAAAACTTAACTTGATATACCTATCACATTCCGGTTTGCAGGCCGTTATAATAGCAATAAAGGGAACCATGCAATGATTTTCCAAATAAAACCACCACATCTTTAAACCTGAAGGGTTTTGTTTCAAATTATTCAAATGTACTCTTCTTTCTTTTAATATGTGAAGACAAACTCGAGTGCTCTGTACACGCCACTAAGTGGATAATTTGAACGTTTATTTGTCTGCAATCTGTTACGTATTCCTTGTTCATTTGTGTGGAATCTGTTACGTATTCTTTGTTAATTTGTGTGGAATCTGTTACGTATTCCTTGTTCATTTGTGTGGAATCTGTTACGTATTCCTTGTTCATTTGTGTGGAATCTGTTACGTATTCCTTGTTAATTTGTTTGGAATCTGTTACGTATTCTTTGTTAATTTGTTTGGAATCTGTTACGTATTCCTTGTTAATTTGTGTGGAATCTGTTACGTATTCCTTGTTCATTTGTGTGGAATCTGTTACGTATTCCTTGTTTCAAAATTTGTTTAGAATCAGTTACGTATTCCTTGTTAATTTGTGTGGAATCTGTTACGTATTCCTTGTTAATTTGTGTGGAATCTGTTACGTATTCATTGTTCATTTGTTTGGAATCTGTTACGTATTCATTGTTCATTTGTTTGGAATCTGTTACGTATTCATTGTTCATTTGTGTGGAATCTGTTACGTATTCCTTGTTAATTTGTTTGGAATCTGTTACGTATTCCTTGTTAATTTGTTTGGAATCTGTTACGTATTCCTTGTTCATTTGTTTGGAATCTGTTACGTATTCCTTGTTCATTTGTTTGGAATCTGTTACGTATTCCTTGGTCATTCCGTGAAATCTGTTACTTATTCCTTCATAAAGTGACCTCTGTGATACAAGATAAAGGGAATCGAGCAGCACCATAACGAACGGATAAAAGGTCCATGATTTCAGTGAAGGTCCTCGGTAATTGTTAAAGAACAAGTAAGCCTAGCGTGGTGTCAGTGTTTTGAGGTTTGAAACGAGCATTCGATTCTGGCTAGCATATTCTAAGTGTGCAGAGAAAATATTTTTAACGAAAATGCTATGAATATAACTCTCAAAAACAACTTCTATTGTACCGGTGATTGACAGCATACCTGTTTGCAAAATCACTTACGTGATATTTCGGTCAGTACCGTACGAATAGATAAGGGAGACATTTATTGATTTATATTGTTGTAAATTTGACCAAAATCAAAATGGATCTGCGTAGGAGGAGTTCATTATACAATCTTTGGTCAATTATATATTACTTTTTAGAATCTTGAAGACTAAATTGTGATTTTAATATGTTTATCTATTTTGATTATTCTATGATGACGATTCTTGCAGAGTAGTTTTATATCATGCTTCCAGGGGTTGAGTTAGTTGGTCCATCAAAACGGAAATACGCTGGCATGGTAATCGAATATTTCTTTTCCATTGGATTGATGACGCTTGCCGGTGTCAGCTACTTTGCCAGGCACTGGTACTACATAAACATCATTTGTTCCGCACCAGCTGTTCTATTCATTCTTTACTGGTGGTAGGTATCACATAACTCTTTTCTTTGTGGCATTACATATTATTTGGTCAATCAATTGCTTATTTCCTGTCCTTGTTTAACTTACTCTATTATTAAAAACATGTTTGTTTCTTTCACTGTTTAAAGTAGTAATATAATCAACTAAGTTTTGTTTCCTTAACTGAAGATCCGCATCATACGATCTAAAATATAGGTGTTTTTTACTCTTTTAAAATCACCAATTATTTTGTTTAATCGATCGCAATTTTTTTTTTTATTGAATAGGCTGCTTTATTATGATAGATTTTTGTCTAAAGTAGAAGTTTGTTTGATAGAAGTATGTGATTCAACTACCTGATTTTCATTATCAGGCTTATTTCGGAATCACCACGCTGGTTGATAAGTAAACAGCGATACGAAGAGGCAAACAAAGTTCTTCAGAAGGCAGCTAAGGTCAACAAGGTGGAAATCGAAAAGAACCTATTTGAAAAGGAGATAGAAAATAAAACATCACAACCAACTGGAAAGGTGTGGCAGTTGTTCTCTACACGGGTCATGCTACTGCGCACACTTGTCATCCTCTTCAACTGGCAAGTAGTGTGTTCATACTGTGTGTGAGGGTATCATCTGTGAGATTGTTGTCGCTGATCAATAATGTGTTATCATAATATATATTGAAAACTACGACGTATCTCTTATTTAAATACATACGTTTTAAACGATGCGGAGGAATAAGCTACATTGTATGACACATGACGTAAGGTATTCGTATTAAGTTTCAATATATCTGGGACCGTATTCACAAAACTGTATCCATGCTCAAACTCAGATGATGTGCTTAAGCCCGATTATTGTTCCAGTGATAAACTTAAAAAATCATAGATTGTTAATGATTCAAAAGAATTTTGGAGAAACCGAGAGCAAGATAGGGACCGGATGGTGATAAGATCAAGCCGCGATCACTTCCGGAACTTCATTGTCGTGTTTAGATTATCGATAGGAAAAGCCGAAAGAAAATTGACAAAACACTAATGACGATTTTAAAATTTGTTTTCTAATTTGTTTTTTCTTCTTTTCATAGGTGCATAGTAAGCATGATTTACTACGGTCTGTCTCTAAATGCAGGGAACCTCGGAGGAAATTTTTATCTGAACATGTTTTTATCTGGACTGGTAGAAATTCCAGCTAATACTATGGTCCTACTTTTAGTAGATCGTGTTGGTAGGAAAAAGGTCTACTGTCTCAGTATGATGTTAGGAGGATTAGCATGTGCCTCGACAATATTTCCCATCCTGAAAGGGGAAGTAGGTAGGTGTACTGGAGCCTCGAGCACATATACTAATTGTATTGTATTAACATTCAATGTACATTGCCAATTCCTGTTTCTATGACGGCATTGCTCACTAGCCCTAGTCACACTGTTCAGAATCAGCAGAAATAAGGCGGAAAGAAAAACAAAAATTAAAATGCTTGCCACATTCGGGAGGGAAAGTCAAATTGGCCTACATTCTTACACATTCCGTGTGTCTTAGCTTCTGAATACAGCTTGAATGTAGTTAGAACACAGAAGGAATATGTAGAATGCTGTTAGAATTTAGTCAAAACATTTAGAATGCACTTCAACTGCCGTACGAATACGGTTGGATTGTTGCCCGAATACCGCCCAAAATGCTGTACGAATTCACTTCAAATGCAGTTAGAACACACCGTTTGGTTTCACCTTCGAATGCGATCAAAATGTTTTGAATGCTGTCAGAATGACGTAAGACTATTTAGAATGTTGTCAGAATAAAGTTTGAATACACTTCGAATGCTGTTCGATATTTCTCCACTACCAATGCACCTCGAAAGTTTTGAGCATGAGCATAACATTAGGACTGACCTCAAGAATGGACCAGATTATTTGGAATGCGTCAGAATGTAGGCAGATGTTTTAAAATTCAATTCGAATATCCAGGAATATACTAAGAATTTTCATTCCGACGACATTCCGGCTCATTCTGTCTCTAGAGTGACTAGGGCTTTATAGAACGACTGCGGTAGGTATATACTCGTTGGTCGGAAGCACCGTTGGTATAAATAATGGCTCGGCAGAACTGTGTCCGTATTTTTGATATTCCAATCAAGAACCGCTGCTGAAATATACGGAAGTCTAATGTTATTTTATTTTGTAATATCGTATATTATTTGACCCTGTGAAATAAATTAATGTGTAAATAATGCGAATTTGCTTTCAGAAAACCAGACAATTATAATAGTACTCGCCATGTTAGGTAAGTTTGGTGCGACTGCTGCATTCAATACGATCTACTTCTATTCTGCGGAGCTGTTCCCCACCGTCGTAAGGAATGCAGGGATGGGTGCGAGTTCATGCGCGGCGAGAGCTGGAGGAATCGTTGCACCATACATTGCAGATTCCGTAAGTATAAATTATTAGCTTATAACACTTCTTCATAGCATGATTTCATATGCAAATTTTCACAATTGTCACCAACACAGAAGAACTACGTCAAATTCGAAGTCGATGAAAAAAACGACAAAAATTGATTTGTAAAAGACTTGAGAAGTCATCATCAAAGATAAAGAGTAGGCGTGAAACTATTGAAATTATTCAAAACAACACTACAGAACTTGAAGAGACACAAAACTAAAATCTCCACAAAAATGCCGCAGCCTTCTGCAGAACAACAAATCAAATTAGGAATGTATGTAGATTACCAATATTATAAGACACTATGAACATTATTGATGACAGGCAAAATATCACGGTTGATGATAGCAGTTTACGTTTCGTAGATATTTTTAATCAAAATTGCTATGTGCTCAAATCCGTTTCACAAATGTGTAATTATCTTTATCCAACGTTCCGTAACTTACACAAGGTCGTTAAAAGTATCAAGCAATTGCGGAAGAACTTCCGTTTGTTGTGTAAACAAGATTATATAAACCTCAATCATAGCATGCTTATTGTCAGTTTTAGATAGAAAGAAGGGTTAAAATTCACAATACCACGTGTTCACGTACTCTTACAGACACATGAACGTTGATGTGTGAAATCATTTTATGTGCATGTTGAAAGTTCATTGAAAAAAAATACAAAACAATCAAAGGTTCTGGTGTGATGACTTAAATGTATAATCGATAAAACGTAAACCTTTGCTATTACAGGCAGCGTTAATAGGTGGAATGGTCGGGAAGGTGTTTCCGTTAGGAGTGTTTGGAGTGGTGGCAATCTTAGCGGGGTTGTCGTCCTTGTATTTACCGGAAACCCTTAATAGAGCATTACCTGAGACTATTGAAGATGCGAAACGATTTGGAAGGTATGTATACCCTTTTGTCGGCTTGGTTAAGCTGGAATTTATACTATTCGGATTATTCATAGGACATAAAACTTATCATGTTTTATATACTATTTGGTTGATAGAAATGTAGCAGCAATCTTTTGTTACACATTTGTCCTCTATTAACCATAAAAACAGGTGCTTCGCGACACCGTCACTAATTTGTCTATGTTACAATCATAATTCGAAAATGCATAAATGAGTAAAATATTACTCACCATTTCATTTTGTCATCGATCATTATTTAACCTTTTACGGAGCAGGCCGACATATTGAATATAACATGTATTTATCTGTTTGAAAGGAAGGAGCATTTGGTTTATATTATCTTATATCTCCATCCTCATTCTCACAGGTCCGCCGAGATATCTCAAAAGAAGAAAGAAATCAAGGAAAACATGGCACGCATGGATCATAAGCAGTCTTACCATGAAAACAACGGTTATATTTCAGAAAAAGAAATGACCAAACTTTGAAAGCTAACACCGTGCAGTCGACGGAAGTGCCTTGGCGTTACTAGTTAGCTTTAAATGTATATGGAATTATATTAGCAAATTCAATAATCATTTATTTAATTAGAGCTTGAAGTTTTTGTTCAGGCATTGTAGCAAAACCAAAATAGTAAATTCATCTTTCACAATGAAACAATATTTGTGTCAGCATGCATGGTAACATGTTCAGAGACTGCAGCTTGTTTTCTTGTACATAAAATAGAATTGTTGTTATAAATGGTCATTTATCAATTACAGGTACACAGTTGTGACACAACAAGTTCACAATTTGTATTATAAAATATAAGTAATGTTGGATAATACATAGATCAGAAGTACATTTACTTCTGTTTACATGTAACAACAAAGGCGGGGTACAAATGATAGGCATGATAAAGATAGGCAACAATACAAATAATAGTTAACAATTTAAATAATAGTCAACAATTTAAATATAAGCTGGCTCAAGACTAAATAAAAAGGGGTGGGATAAGGGTGGGATTTAAAGTAAACAATGT
>JAUMHH010127520.1:0-20943 GCA_032359455.1 Chlamys rubida
ACCTTTGACTTTGTACCTTTGACTTTGTACCTTTGACTTTGTACCTTTGACTTTGTACCTTTGACTTTGTACCTTTGTACCTTTGACTTTGTACCTTTGACTTTGTACCTTTGACTTCTGACATTCATTTGTGATATGATACCATTATAAAAGTGGATAGCTTTACAAACTCAAAGTATTGATTTTAAAATAAAACAATACCAATTTATTTGAAATAACACATTTTTAGAACTATAGAGTTTAAAAAAAAAAACTCACCTGAGCTAGATACTGTTTTGGATGAATAGGTTTACCAAGAAATATAATGATGCTATGTATAAATATGTAAGTAGGTGGTATATTGATATTGGTACTTTGGCTAGATCTGCCATAGAGATTGCAGTAACACCAAGGTAAACACAGGTAATATGTTATACAGGTATGACATGTACATCTCGTCAGCACGCTGGGGGCTGCTGGTGTGTAATTACTGCAGATGAAAGCCTATGTGACCTGATTGTTATCAATCTTACATTATACATACCGTCCTGTAATTTCCGGTCTGGTTCACATTGAATGGAAATTCTATTGCCTAGAATCGATCTACTCACTTTGATCATTGCATTTTAACGTAACTTATTGAAAAGCTTGGTACTGAAAAAAGCTCATAATGCCTTGATCTAATGTATGCAACTAACTGTTGTTAAATTATTGATTTGTTTTTAATATTCTTCTGTCATATTCTACATATCTATATGATGTAGATTGATAACGTTCTATTTTAATTTACATATTTTGATAATAATTGTTCATAACTTTTAGTCAGAAATATATTTCAGAAAAACTTCAGTTAATTCATTATACATGCATACATATTTGCATATATACATACCAGTCAAGACCTGCAATGATGGATAAATAACACCAAGAAAAAATTAAGATACTGTTTAAGTTGCCCTATCAACAGTATTACAATATGTTAAAGGTCATTGTATTTTCAACTGCAAAAAATAGTTCGATTCAGTATCAGTGATATGATGATTTAAACAGATTACTTTAATCCTTTGTCATGATCAGTTACAATCAATGAGAGTGTACCAGATGTTTAAATAGTCTCAAGGCTGATTTCTGGAGTCATGGCATGGTACATATGTCAAGAGTCTGCCTCGAGATGGAGTTGTGTCCCCTATCTCCATATGATGTACTGCTGTCCTATGTTCCCAATCCTGTGATGTAAAATGAACAGGAAGGAGGTATAGTGATCCATTAACCCTTTATCGGAGATCTTTCCTCTACATCATGGTCTTTTGTCTAGTCGAGAAGGCTAACAGATCTAGAATTGTCAATCTAAAACAGAGAAGGAGAGTGAATATTGAGCTACTAGAAGATATTTCCACCCCAACCTGGTCCTTAGTCTACTCCAGAAGGCTAATAGACAGGCTTATAATCTTTCCCTTTCTTGGTTCCCATATTACAAAGAGTGAACTCTGGGCCAATAGGAAGACATGCATATTTCTCTTACCCTGGACAGTGAGTGAGATGAGATAAGGGAATCTCAACCCTCGGGGAAAGATACTTAAGTTGCCAAACACTCGGCACAGCCTCGTGTTTGGCAACTTAAGGTTGAGATTCCCCTATCTCACTCCCAAGGGGGTGAAAGATTCTATTAATCCATCCCTGAACTGGTCTTTTGTCTACTCCTGAAGGCTAACAGACAGGCTTAGGATCTTTCCCTTTCCTGGTTCCCATATTATAAAGAGTGAACTCTGTGCAAATGGGAAGAGATATCTCCATCCCTACCAGCTGGTCTTTTGTCTACTCCAGAAGGTCTACGTATGTGATCAGTCTATCTTAGAGCTCTTTACATCTGATGATTATATGACGAAGGTGTGGTCATTGCATGCTTTGTTTATTAGATCCAAGGTGAAGTTCAATCATCCTGTATCAAAGAACTGGTCTTTATTGTTCAGCTGTACATTTTACATCAATTACTGTGTCTGCAGGCCTAGGATGCTCAATCTAGATTGGAGCAGATCTGTATATTACATGGTAATATAACAGGGTCATACACCAAACGACAGGAACAGACACAGCTGTTGTGAAGTACAAGGTCTTGACTTATAAAGGATATTCATCAATTCAAATTCAGTTTAACAGTATTTTGAGATTTATTAAGGGAAGGTAACTCAATACTATTGGTACTGGAATAGTATCAATAGATAGGTGTCAGGTATGCTGTTTTCAGGGGGAGATCCCTTTGTCCTGCTGACAATTGACTAAACCAGTCTGATGATCTAGTATACATGTATAGTCTTGTGCCAAATTAAAATTCACAAACATTTTTTTCTGTTATTTATGTTTCATGCATTTGTATGTTTTTTTCAGTGAATTGTTATGCACTTCTTGATGTGTGTATCAGACTTGAAGAAGCCAAATTAGACATGAGCACCGATGACAAACAATAGTCTAAGATGACAAACAATAGTCTAAGATGACAAACAATAGTCTAAGATGACAAACAATAGTCTAAGACTGTTCATTGAACATCCACAAATTGAGAAGCATTTTGTCAGTGTTTGTGGTGTACGTATTACATTAGTCTCTCATCAGACATTAAGGCATATTAAATGTGACCGAAGAAAATTGCATTAATTAAATAATTCATGTTTGTTGTGTAATTCGTTAACCAAAAGATCATGAATTAGAAGCGAAATTTGAAACAGACATGGAAAATGCAGATTTCAGTATGAAATGATTGTAAATTTTGAAAGGTATTGCTGATCAAATAAGTAAAGTGTCAAATAAGAACTTTTGAATTTATATAATCCTGTTTTGAAGAAAATCCTCCAGATGTACATGTGTATAGAATTATTGATTTAGATGTGAACATATGGAAACCCTACAGTATTGCACTCGTAACCTTAGTGTAAACACTGTATATATCTGGCTCCTGACTGGACAGTTGTTTAGATGTGTACCAGTTGTGGCCCACCAATCATTGACCCACCAATCATTGACCCTTCACTACCTAACATTAGGCTCCGGGTATCACCTGTCTATAGACCAATCATTGACCCTTCACTACCTAACATTAGGCTCTAGATCTGGGTATCACCTGTCTATAGACATATCAATGGGAAAAACTATGTTACAGAAGGATTGGTCTTCAAAGGCCAGCTCTGTTGTTGATGGTTTTCTGTGTGTTGCTGCCATTTGGAACTATCCCCCAATGAGAATTGCTAAAAGGTCATTTGGTTATTGGCTTTCTGCATGTACAGCTTCGCAGAGACATACTCCAGCTTAACGAAAAGACATGCTTTACATTTTTATTAAAAGCTGTTTTTGAATTTTTAATAGATTTTCAAATACTACATTTGATTGTATATTTTAAATAATGTGGATGATACATTTGTCCCTGCACTAGAATTCAAATTCAGATCAAGCGTACATTTGTGATATAGTAATGAATCATATAACAACGTGTACAACTGATTCAAATGTTGATCATACAGTTTTGAGGAAGGAAAGCTATTGATAAGCCGATGGGCCATTTTCGAGTTATTTGCAGCAAATACTTTTTTAAGTGGGCCATTCTAATTGTGTATATTTTTACCCCCTTACCCGAGGCCCCTATCTGTCTTAATCATTGTCATACAGTTACATGAACAAATGTAACGCAAATGTAATATGTGAAAATACAATATTTTGTACAGCTGTGAATTCTTACACTTGTACAACTGTACATGGGTCACACATTTACACAATATACAGGCCTTGAAAAGTCTAGTTAACTGTATGTTATTTCATCTGAAATAACCAAAAAACGGCTTGTGGCCTGTTCAGGGAGTTCAAACATGTTGAAATTGTTCCAAGCTAATGTTGCAAAAATATGATTCCATTGCTACATAAAAGATAACATAAATGGTAGTGCAGTAAATAAGGCCCTTGCTTTATGATCAATAGGTCCAGGGAGATGTTCTTATGAAAAAGGAAATTATAAAAAATAAGAAACTCCATGTCAGAACAATGTTGAACAAATTGGAACTGACTTCTTCATTGGAGATTGGAGAAACAAAGCAGAGAGCTTGGACTCTTTATTTATTTAGAATAATTAAACGAACTGAATAGTGTACTTGTACAACTGTGGTCCATACATTTGAGGATCATACACCTGAAGAAATGTGTATTAATATATACTTGTACCATGTATGATGAAGTTTTTTGTGAATGAAATCTTGTTTATATGTCTTTCTATCAAAAAACCCCAACATTTTTGTTATCAATGTTTCCTGTGCTAGATTCGTCAAAGTTGTTCGGGTATCAAAAGAAATAAAAAAAAATAAGTGAATCTTTAAAGTATCTGACATTTTTTTGGTTAAAAATATCTTATGACTGTGATAAGGTTTGCGATACGTGAATGTCTGTAGATAATGGAGTGTGCTGTTGCAGGTAGACAGGTTATGTGTGTTACAGGTATAGGTGAAAAGCTCCCTACACATGCTATCACAGAACAGGTGGGGATGCTGGGCCACTACAGGATGTGGATAAATATAACCTGGGTATCTAACCATCTCCCCGTCTCCTCAGGACTTTCTTACAGGACAAGACAAGGGTACTCTGAGGATATTTTAAGCAAAAACATGAGATATATAAACAAAAGGCCCAAAGGTTTCTTTTCAATCTCCTAAATGTTTTAGCAATTATGGCAAAATATTCTTGTTTAAAGTAATTATGATCTATCGCAGTGAATTCCTCATTTGTAACGTTCGATTGTATTCCCAGATTGAAATATTATCCCCTTTTCAGTCTTGGCCCTCAGCCCCAAGGGGAGCTACAATCATTCATTTACTCACAATTGATCCCAAGGTTTCAAGGACCAATACTATTTATAGAAAACCTATGCTCAGTATATAAAGTTAAAGGACTGACCATAAAAAGGTCTGAGCTAAGACCCTGGGACTAAGTCCACAGGGGTAAGGCAAGACCACATAGCTAATCCTAGTAGCATGATTGTGTTCCTAAGTTAACTTTTAATTTGGTCCTCTAGAACTGATATATATATTATGTACACATGTTGAAGTTATGAAAGATGTACCTGATTATTGCAACATGAAGACAAAGCTTTTTACTTTCCTTTCTGAATTCTGTCACTTGCTTGACAATAAAAATTAATAACATCTGTTGAAACGGCTAAAACCTTTTAAATCTTGTGTCAAGGAATGGAAATTGTAAAAGGGATTCAGAAATGAAAGCATCAAAATGGATTGCACACAGCTTGATTGTAGTAAATTAGTAGGGATAAACCAGTGCTTTCATATGGCTGGACACAGAAGTGCCATTTAATGGAAATTTTATTTTCGTCTTGATTGATCATTTAGAAATGATTTTTGTCAATTTTTTGGCAAAATTTCATTTGTATGAAAATTAATGTCAAACCCAAGGTGACATGAATTGATTTCACCAGGATTGTTGATGTTGGGGTTGGCCTGTTGTGTTTAAATAATGCAGAAGCACATTAGGCTGTGTTATGGTGTAATTGATTTGGATGCTCGTTTAGAATTGACTCCATATTTGGTTGAGTGCCTAATGGTTAATGATGGACGAGCCTTCGCTTACTTAATTAGTAATAACTGACTGGTGGTGTAGCAGGTTCTCAAGCCACCATGCTATCTACGCATATATCTCAGACGAAGTTAATTACCTCTCTTGGAATCAGGACTTTGGGTAAAGTTTACAAGCACCAAGTCTGATAAAATTTCTCATGCTATAGACACATGTATTTTTGTTTCGCAAAGAAATAAGGCTTTTACCACATACTATACCGATATGTATATGGTGGTTTATTTATTTAAAGTGATTTTTGGCAGAGTTGTAACTGACTGGTATGCAGCGTAGTACCTCTTGAGACACTGTAACCTTCTGAACTACACTGTACAGATCTCCAGAGAGAAAGACATTGGATATTCTTGCCAAACAGATTCATACATTTTACATGGCATGGGTGTTACTGTATTGAAACAAACCAATGAATTGTCATTGGATAAATTGATGTACTTTGCCATATGTAGATCCCGTTGGTGTTTCTGTCAGCATTGTCCTGGGGTTGAAGTGAGCTGCCCAGGCCATGGTCACCCGATCTCTTCGTGTTGCCAGCTAAGCAGGATGTATTGGATCCTGTTTGTAGGAACTAGAGTCCCACTTACAATGGGCTTGTTATGTCATACTTCCACTGATCTCATCCCTTGTCACAATATCCTCACCACAGAAGAGGAGAGATAATATAATATTTACTCAAACGGACTTAATATCTCTCTTGTTGTTAAGTGTATTAAACGTAAGTCAGGATCAAAAGACCTTTAGCATGTAGGTGCGAGAAAACGTGAATGGATCCAGTTATCGTGACACAGGTGCTAGAACGTTAGCCAATTACTGTGTGGTCTCATGATCAAGTGTACTGAAATGAATGAATGTCATTGGTGCAGACCTGGTAATTGGTAACTCCATTGACAATGTTTACGTAACAGGAAGAAATTGCATGGACTTTTATTTTGTACCGTTTTGGCCATTTGATATCAAGGTGTGTTTATATTATCCTAACAGACGAAATGACAATTAGTTACAAACCAAGCCAATTTCTGAAAGCAGAGCTGAAGCTAATTTTGTCTCCTTCCTTTTCTTTTGTTTTTCTCAATGAAACCCCCATGCATATAGACTTACCGGTACATTTTTATTAAAGTTTTGATAAAAAAAATGCTGTTTTCATTTGCTGGTACGCATATGTTCATCGATTTCTGACACTAGTACTGGATGTAAAGCAATACCTTGTGTAGGTAGTGTGTTTACTGGGAAAGGTCCTATTGTATACAACAGACCCCGGAGGTGTTTACCCTAAAGGCCCGCTGCTAGTCTA
The DNA here is from genome assembly GCA_032359455.1 of Chlamys rubida. Lineage (NCBI taxonomy): Eukaryota > Metazoa > Mollusca > Bivalvia > Pectinida > Pectinidae > Chlamys > Chlamys rubida. The sequence continues at coordinate 6,890 of JAUMHH010127520.1, forward strand.
ATGGAGTTGGGCAAGTCATAAAGGGAGGATGTTGTATATAATAATCATGTACCCCTCCGATGACCTGGAAACCTGGGCGAGACCCTGTAACAGTTCACCTGATACGGTGACTTAAAAATGATGAGCAGGATACCATTAAAATGGACGAGGTTTTAGTTTTTGGCAGTGAGATAACTCCAGATTCTGGGTTTCTGTTGGGGAAGATTCAGATTCACAGAGATAGGGTGTTCTGTGGTTTTCATCATACGAGATAAACTCACCTTGATACCTACATATGATATAACTGACATATAGGTCTAGATGTAAGCTATATAGACACTGTATAAATTTCACAGGTATTTATACACCAAACATCTATATATACTAGATACATGTATATGTAAACCACTCTATGAAGATCTAGATTAGAGGTGTACATGGTGGAACATTACCACAAGTGCACAGTTTCATGAATGGACCATTCTTACAAGTACTTTGGTTTCATAAATTGAACATACCAAGAACATTCTGTGCTTTGGTTTCATGAATATCCTACAAATATATTGGTCTCAGGAATGGCAAGAATATTATAAAGACAACCTTCTTTGCGATGGGAATGTTTGATCTCGTTATAAAGGTCATTTTACCTGCTGTTACCTGTATCTGTCAAGCTGTCCTAAGGGAACAAAACCCATCCCACAGTCAACCATTTCTCAGTGACCACAGTGTCAATACAGGTCATGTGGCCTGCCACACACATGAATTGACCTCAAAGAAAAGGTCAACTGGCATGAACTTGTCTGACAAGGCATTTCAAGGGGACATAACTCTGTATTTGATTTGTTCAGTATGACATAAATGATTAAACGCTACATGCAATGATGCATATGTACTTGTAATAGACAAATGAAGGCAGGGGCATATAACCCTTTATTATTATATAGGGGCAGATAACCCTTTATTGTTATATTCGATCTTGTTATACATGTATATAGGGGCAAATAACCCTTTATTATTATATTATGTATGGTATATCATACAGAATTCTCAATGTGTCTGAACCAGGACATGGCACATACATTTTATGTATGGTATAGAAGTGTATACATAGCACACGTATACAGTGTTGTACATGTATATCATTGTACAGGCATGGATTTTTGTCTTTCCATCTAAAAGAAAAAAATTAAGAAAAAAAAAATTTAGAGTGAAAATGAAGGACATATGTTGTCATGGTAAATGAACTTGATGTAAGTCCTGTTAAATTTGAGAATATCCATAATTAGGACCAGACCGCAGCCTGTTGTGTTTACTCATTGATGACATGCACTGCATGTATGGTATTGATATGTACCACCATGTAAACCTGGGTATCGCTTTACTTAACATGTGGTACAGCAGGTTCAGGTTATGTAACAGGCACCTGTCATCCTCTTTACAAAGTGATATATATATAGAAGTTCATTGAAATAGGTATTGAATATGAGCTGGTAAACCTGACACAACACAGCAAATATGAATATTCACAGACCTCTGTATATTGTTTTTCGTATGTTATTGAACACTGAACATGAAAAGCCATCTGCTTCATTCCTCTGTAAATGCAAAGTTAATGGTTTTGTTTAGTCACCTGAAACAGAGTTTTATTCTATAGACTTTTAAAATCTGTAATTCGATTTTCAGGTACAAGTTACAATAGAGGCAATTTGAATGACGTAAGCTTTCTCAAAAAATACCGCTGATGAATAGTGCACCTGTGCTTAGTCGCATACCTGGTATATTAAAAGTAAAGTTCTGTATGTAAATTATTGATTTAATAAAAATTCTGCATATCTCTGCAATCAGTAGGTAATAAATCTAACCAGTGTATATATATGTATATCCAATAATGATCTACATATAACACGTACCGATTTTCACATGTGAGATTGTGGCATATACATATGACAATGATGAAATCAATAAATTACCATATTAGTTTGTACAGAAAATATTTTAGTACGAAGATGAGTTTTTGACTGGAGACGATATACCTTGTTAGTTGTATAACAATTGATTGGAAAAGTATTGTTGACAAGCATTCTTGTATGACTACTGTTGACTATATATTCTGGAATGGTAACCTACACAGCATTCTTATTTTAGTAGACTTGTATGATTACTGTGGAGTATCGAATGGTAACCAAGACTGGTGTACATGTGTCGACTGTTGAATATCGGAATGGTAACTTACGTCAGCAGAAGGCGTGGAGGAACTTTAATTAGGTGAACTGATCCCCGGTTATATCAGGCACAGGGGACATTGATTCGTGGTAATATATCAATCTCACACTCTCCATTGTCAGGAGACAGTCTAATTAGATATAAAGTGGTTCTGAGGCTGAGGGCGGAGTGACACGTTTCCACTGTGTACTGTCATAGGTACCGAGATGTGTACACGCTGGATCAGGTATCCACTGTTGGCACTACTTCATGGAAGTACCAGATGATAATGCAAGGTGGCCGTTTTGTCTGACAGAAAATCAGAGTGGATCTCTCACCTTCCGATCATAGGGAAGGAAGTATTGTTACTGCACGGATTCATACTTCTAGTTTGAGAACAGAATAAATTTGTAGGTTCCGCATTTGTGGGAGGTCGGATCAGCCCTGTTTGCACAAGTATATATATGTTACAGGCTATTGTGCCAAGGATGAAAGGGGCTATATAGGTATAGTGTGATCAAACTGTCAGACCTCTGGACAAGTGAGAGACTGCTGTATGGGAGGAATCAGCTGACAAGGTGATGATATCTCATATGTACTGAGTGAGAAAGTGTGGAGATGTAGAGATTCGTGTGTAGCTCCTCGTCTCTAGCCGGCTCTGTACACACAGTGTGGGGAGCTGTAGGTAGAGGAGGAGGCTCCTGTATACCTGACTGGTGTTTCGGGTTTATGAAGGGTGGCTCTTCAATGCAAATGATCTAACAAGGCTAACTATCCACGTGTTCAGCTTAACCTAAGCAATGAGATAATCGTGTTTTCTCGTTTTCGTGATGAAGTGAGTAATTCCGTTGGAAATGCTGTCTAAGTGTGGGTAATGATGTGCTGGAGTTTGGAGTAGTGGAGATGTAGCTGAGATACTGCGACAATCCTGCGAGGACTGAAGACAGAAGTTATGTGACAAGCGTCAACACATTGTTTTACTTAGATGAAGTAGCGAGTGGCGTGGAATTTGAGTGTTTTGCCATGTCAGTGTAATAGACTAATAGACATGCTCCAGGCAGTTTGAGAAATTACATATTTTTTTGAGTGATTTAACAGGTAGCTGGTTACACAGGCCTAAATCCTGAGGCTATATGTACTTACCACACAGATTTACATCATAACAGGATCTGACAATAAAATTCAGTTTGGTGTCTGAATGAAATTGCTCAGGCACAATGGACCATGAGAAATATGTGACTTTATTTATTATTGGGCTGACGTGACACTTCGCAGTCATTTGTATTGGTGTGAACCATTCAAAATTTAAATCATATTGAACTTAAGACTTTGGAATGTTTTGGAGGAGAGGTCGGATCACCTTTTAAATTGTATATTGATTTTTCAAGTATTCCGGGTAATTAATTCTTTATAGTGTAGTGTAGAGCGTTACATGGATGTTTATAATTTACCTGTACACGCTGAGACAAATAGGATTGGAGAGGATTTTCAACATTCATTGAACAGATATGCGTGTCCCCGTTTGAAGAAATGTCACAGATGATTTGTTTGCCTATGGAGATGAATGGCATGTTTGAGTGTAGGCTGTGTGGCTGATTGCAGTGTTATGCTGGAGGAGCACACATACACACCGACACATACTCCTCTCGGGTCAATAGCGGTGTGTGATAACCTACCTGTCTACCAGGTAATTCCCCCCTGGGATAGAGGGGTTTGTTCCCAGGTAAGAGTCAAGCGCTCGGACAGATTGGGTTAGAAAGTCGTCAGAATGTGGAAGGGACAGGGAGATTAACGCTTAGTGTGATTTATTGCTGTGAGTGGCGTATTGGCAAGTCAGTCGTTCTAGCTATTGTGTTTTCATGGATAATTTCACCTGATTTTTGTAATTATTTTATCACACTTTTGGATTGGAAGTCTTGGCTGTGAAGTATACAACAAGGAAAGCTTAAAAGTGCAGTTCTCGTGTGTCTGTGACAACGGTAAATTATATCTGCCGTGATAAGCTGCTCAGGTGTTTTATCTCGTTAATTATCAGATTCTCACCTTATTGGAGCACAAATGAGATAAAGTTATTTCCTAACTACACCAGGTAATTATCCATAGGGTTAACTAGAATGTGTGCTGGGTGGAAGGTTCTATTCATAGTGTACAATCTCGACAACGTGAGAGATCCCTATCTCTTCTGTCAGTTGTATATACCTCCATGTGGAAATTATGACTGGAATTTAGCCTTGGAATAGCTTGTGTAATTTTGTCACAGATGATTTTTTTGTGGTTCTGTAAAGATTGGATTTTTGCCATCAGTATTGTTTGCCTTTAGTATTTTTGCTATTTCTGCATATATACATAGGTGACATTATACATAGGTGACATTTTTCTTTTTTTTCTCTTTTTTGTTAGTCACAGTATATGAATGTTAGATTCTTGTTTGATAGAATTTGATACCGCAAATATATGTAATATATTGTAAACGTATACAGGAAATGGGTCCTTTCATACAGAAGTCTCACTTATCCGGTTCATTAGTCGACTAGACGTTTGTGACAATCTAGGGCAGAAATAATTCTAAATTAACTTTCACACACCAATATGGAAGTGGTGAAATATTGAAAATTGATTCAAATTTATAATTAATTTAGTGAAATTTGAAAGCCACTATATACAGAAACGCTTATTATGCCAGGATATCACAAGAGCATTAGCATTTCATGATTGTGTTGGTGAGAACTTTGACACTAAATGTGTGAAGCAGGAATTAGAATTGTATGTGTATGTTTTGTTTCTGAAGGAGGATGTTGTGAGAGATTGTGACGTCCAAGTGTCCGGGGACCTGTGTACTTTATCTGTGGGATGCCGTCATATCTTGTGTTTCCAGAAATCAAGTGGACAGTCACAAAGCTGACATTCCAAACTTATGCCTATTGCACTACCCATTCACCGTGTTCATGACGGGGAAGTGTGGTCTTTTTCATTCATGACAACTTAAGTAACACTGCCTTTTATGATGGGCGTGTGATCAGGGTGTTTGTGATATCTTGACAATAAGACTATTGTATCGTGGTCTTCTGCATTTGTAACATTATGATCACAATCAGCGAAACATCCACACCAGAAGCATGACAGAAAATGTATTTAAAACCTATTTAGGAATAGTGAGGTCCCTCACCATGATTCTGCCTTAGTTTGGCCTGGGAAATAATCAGTGAAATTCCTCTTTCTGGATGAAGGATAAAATGCCGGGCAAGGGCAAGGGTAAGAAGAAGGTGGGATTTGCGGAAGACCTTCCAGATAGTTCAGAATCTGGGGGTCGTGAAAGTCGGAGCCGATCACGCTCTCGATTCCGAGTCCGCAGGTCCAAGTCTCAAGATGTTAAATCAACAACTCCAAAGGAAAATATTCCCCGAAAGCGGGAGCATAGCTTGGTGGCCCTGGTACGAACGGGGTCCAGGAACTCAGTACGACACTTGGTGAAGATGTTTGAGACCAAAACTTACACGGTAAGTTACGTAACAGCTCCATCCATAACTCGCAATTTGAAGACGATTACAGCAAATTCAGAATAATTGTTTTCTTTCATATTCCTTGTTTAGCAGGTTTGAATAATGCTATCTGAAGATTTAGAATGTCGTCCGTATATACAACATAGCTGTGGCCTGTATAGTTAGTGGCTATGTTCCGTTCAATTTCTGTAAAGTGGTATATACGGTCTTATAATTAGAGGTCGTTATTATTGTGTTGATTGACAAGCTTGCAGCTCTCTTTATTTTATAATAAACTTACTTAAAATAACCCGTAATATACAAACAATTAAATCTCAAGTTTTCGCCGGTGCTGTGCCTTTTATTTCAATCGTTGGTGTCTGAGGGAACACTTGAGGCTAAGATGTACAGGTATTCCAGGTGAAATTAGCTTACTTAGAAACTGTAGGTTGTTTATCATAGATAGGTACATAGAGAGGTGGTATAGAACAACCTGAAGGTATACAAGTTAGTTTATCTTAGCCTGTGTGTTTATGAACAGGGCTTGCCAATGCTTAATGGTTTGGGAGGGTGATTACACTACAGACACCAGTGGTTTTAGTATGTAGGTGTGATAGGAATTTAAAAGGTATTCAATAGAAGATTATTGCAAATTTATTTTCTTAAAGGGCAGTGCCATAAAGCCCGTTATCTATTGTAGATTTGGGTTGGAAAAGGAAATAAAATGTTGAGAATTTAAACTTTTAAAGCTATCAATTAAAAGCATATATATAATATATTATAATTACAGTGTGTGTGAAGTAGTTATAGAAGAAAATATAAATATAATGACAGCTAAAAATTTGTGTGAGATGCTAATAGTAACAAAGAACAATAGTTGAATGGAAAATTAAACTGAACAATATTGGACTCAAGGACAGCTTTGTGAATTTGAATTTTCAGGAATTATCGGTAGAGTTTCCATTGGAGGTAATAGCTTGGTCTTTTCTATCCTAGATCGGTAGATAATTGGAAAGATGGGATTTAATTGGTGGTTGGCAGGATGGTGTATTTGTTTGACAAACACATTAATGGTATATAAACTTGTGGTGGTAAACATTAATTAGCAGGTGCTACCAATGTTTAGTGCTAATGTTGCCCTTCCCTCCCCCATCCCCCCTTTAGAAGTAGTAGTAGGTGTATGATTTCTCCTGCATGTTGTAGCTATCTAGATTGTTTTGTGCATGTTCCCATCAATGAAAAATACCAGGACTTTTCCTCCCTATTGTCCCTGTACAGCATGTACATGCATACCCCTCCCAATACAGATATATAGCTAGTCTCTCAATAACAAGATGTCTATGATGAAATGATAATTCTTTCCTCCCTCACTCACATGTAGTGCATGCTTGATTAGAGGCCCTTGTTCACCACATGGTCACTTAAATCCCTGTATGATATGAAACACCCCTCCATCACATGTACTACATGGTATGTAGCCCAGGCCCTGGCTAGTCCCTCCACCAGACTGACAGCCCACAATTGGTCCAGTAAACGGTGGAAATTGATCATTATGAAGTCCTGATGTTTTATTAATAAGGCCTGCCCTGGGGAATTCAATGGACTTCTGTATAAATACATAAGTGATCTGGTTCTCTATCCAGGGCTGTGGTCAATACCATATGGAGCAGCTCGGGCCTTCCTGGGATCTAACCCCTAGAGCTAAACCATGTAGAAAGTAATCAACAGGCCCCAAAGACCTCTTCCTTCAATTGAAATGAGTTATAACCAGATGGCCCATAGGGTTGTACTGGATTCATACTCCATTTAGCAATTTTGGTGTTAAATAATTAAGTACAATGAAAGGAATTTCCTTCCAGTATGCATCATTTCACTGGTTTAGATTGAAATATAATCCTGGATGATCATTGTTTTGTCATAGGAATTTATTATAACCCTTACTGACATTTGTTCCTCCAGCTATCTCAGTGACACAGATTAGTCTTATGCTATGAATTAGTAAATTGAAAGTAGGGGCTATGTTGTATTTCAGCAAGTTACAGATAACAAATGATAATGTTATCATAACAATAATTATAAGCACTGTGTACAGAGTGTATGGCCTGGTTCTATTCAATTGAATTACTGTCTGGATATTAGAAGGGTAAGTTTTCGTAATCACTACTTGTCATAAGTACTCATAAAGTTACGAAGAACGTAACACTTGTTAGTGAAATGAAAGTAGAGCACTAACTGTTAATAACGGTGGGTGTGCATTTGGGTACACCTGCACCCTAATCCAGTTATCCAATCTCGTGCACATCATAGTTTTTACCGATTACAGATGTAGGTCTATTATCATACTTCATAAACACATGTTTTCTATTATTTATCTGATACGAACAGGGTGAATGTCGGTATTAGTATGTCTTTATATACTGGATTGGGAGTTAGATCTGACACGTTTATGGACAGAAAGGAGATGTTTATATGGCCATCTGTCATTCTGTCTGCCACCATTGACAGTCTGTTGTATATTGGCACAATTGTCAAATGTTCTCTCTAATTTCAGACAGAACTTTACTTTGCTCTCCAATGAAAGCATTTCTGAAATCAAAATCACTGGCATTAGTTTGTTTAATTGACCATGCACCATTCATAACCTACACTTACCACCTACAAATCTAGAAATTTTAATTGATGGAGGTTGAGAATATTTTCGATTGGTGTACACTAGAGAGTTACATCGCTCTACTATCTGTCTAGGATAATTTGGTATGCATGATTGATAGCTGTATTTGCCAACTGACAATTCGCCTACAAAGTCTACATAGAGATCCACAAGTACTTGAGAATTGCAGTTTTGTGATGGGACTATATTTGTGTTAATTGGTAGAAAATCTCAATTTGAGAATTTGATTACCTTGTTATGAATGGCAATTTTGCTCTTGCCTTGGAATCTTAGCCTTACACCTGTAAGGTTTCTGATCCAACCCAGATCTGAAAAATTAAATATGAATTATTTTGAGTTAGTGATGGAGGGTTGCATTGTGTTTAGTGATTAAGAGATGGTAGGATTGCAATACATACATCAGATACACATTCAATATCATTACATTGTATTTATATGTGAAAAAAGTATTTTTTTTACGATTCTTGCAACAGCCAAGGTCACACGGAGATTGATGCTTAGGGAGATACTGAGGAAAGTGTAGGTAGGCTCTACATTGAAGTAAAACACATCAGACATGAGAATTTGTGTAGAACCCTTATAACTCAAACAGTAGCATTCTCGCATGATTCTACAAACACCAGATACAGAGATTAAATAATTGTTGTGAAGCTTGGTGATTGATTTACAGGAATAATGTAAGAAGTTACATATTTCCAAAATTACCATGTCTAACTTGATTGCAGTAATTTGCATAAAACACTTGTGGATTATTGAATACAAATACTTCACCCAGGGCAAAAATGCTTTTAAAGTACTAAGGGTTTGTGATGACTGGTAAGATCTGGCTTTGTGTTGAGGAGAAACGCTACCCACATGGTATGTTATGGCAGGATTATCAAAGACTCAAGCGGATCTGAGTAAGGTGTGTGGGTATCTTATACAGCCTCAGCAGCCACAAACACTTACAAAGGTTCTCCAGCCCTCTGTCTGCTATCACATCCACTGGCTGTTTATAACTGAAATTTGGAGATGAAATTAACAACAACTGTGGTATACCTATAAAGAACGGTTGTATCCTGTGAGCCTGGTGAAAGCCAGGGGGAGATGTTTTAGTCAGGGTTCAGATTCGTGTAACTTTGCTATCACTAATCTTCAGCATGTTATTGCTACTCACTGTGAACTTTCTGTTCCTATGGATGACTTTGGCATAAAATGCTTCTGCATTTAGAAAATTTCAAGTGATAAAACAGTAGAGAGTTGGACAAGGGGAGATAACAATATTTTAGGCCAGAAATTCACTAAAAAATCAAAAGAACACATTTGTTAACTACATGTTATTATTTGTCTAGTTTTATTGCTTTTCATCATTTAAGATAAAATCCTAGTGGATCTCTTGTAAGTTGATCATCATATTTGAATGTATTTACTCAAGATCTTGGTACTCCTGCACTACCGCTGCCCAGATCAACGGGAGAAGGAAGTATAAGTCAGACACTAGAACATGTCAGGCAACAGCCTTGTGTATATAGACCAGAAGTGTAGACCTACCCTATATAGATCACACACAGCTAATTAAAATGTTAAATTTGACAACATGTGTACATATGCAGCATGCAACTCATGATTATAATTCTAATTTTGTATGATGGCATGTTACATAAAACACATACGTGACAGCTGAGTGTTTTTTTAGGTTTTCTTCTGAGTCTTGTCATGTCATGGTGAATAAAAATATTCAGTGTTATGCAGAGGTTAGTGTATGAATGTGGGTTGTTTTGTGTGGTGTAGTGTTGTATGTGAGGATTGCGGTTTATTTTGTCACGGAGACTGAGAATATTACACTTCCTTGTTACCCACGCCTTGAATGACCCCAGACATATGTATATAAAAATACAAATACCCAGGCACCACATTTCTTTCAATAAAACTCCGGAGTCAGGACAAAAATTATATTATTATATAGAATAAAATTCATACACCCGTGTAAAGTTGGATGTGTCACATTTTAAAGTAAACAGCATCCTTTAGCATAGCTCAAATTGAATAATTTAATAATATTCAGGTCTATCTTAAATTATATGCTTCATCGAACTTCCCAAGTGGACACATCTTCAGGAGAACTACATCATATCCAGTATACTTTGAGTGTAGCCCCATTTCATAGGTTAGGGTTTGCATTTAGCTCCATTTCCATCAAAAGCAAAGTGGGTTACAGAGAGACACACGTGTTTTACAAACATATTTTAGTTTTAAAAGACACTACCTGTTGGTTATAATAGCATATTTTTTTTATGTTTTTTTAAATGACATCAACAGTCAGTTGGTACAGAACGCATATAGACCAACTAAAAAAGTATGAAATGCATGACTGACTTATACATTGTACATGTATATGTAATGCTGTATCCAGTAGAGGGGGACACAGATGGATTCTACTGAAGATTTTATATAAATTTAGAAAAAAAAATGTTAACCTCGTTTACTGAAAATGAATATAGCCATAGTACATTCAGTGTGTGTTGTCCGTCCTTAAATGACCATAGCTGTTGATAGGACGTTACACAATACTACACAATACTAAAAGTGTGTGTTGTCCGTCAGCTGTTGATAGGACGTTAAACAATACTAAACAATACTAAACAATACTAAAAGTGTGTGTTGTGATTTCTAACTGTTGATGACCTTTCACCTCAGTGAAATAGGGAAGCATCACAACCAAGTTTGTTAGCAAACACATAACATTCATGTACTGTAGTCAACCCAATAAATATTTATATCACACCAATTAAAACCATGAGTTGAGGACTTGTGCGTTATCTGGACCATCAGGGCAGCCCTTATAAGGTTTTAGTGTTAGAGCAGACTTATTGACTGTCAACTGGCATCAGACCTAGAGAAATCAAATGAGAGTTATGTTACCAGTTTGTATAAAATATGGAGACCATGCAGATATAAATGGTATACATACAATGTAGGCTAATGTAATGGCTTATAAGGCATACCTAAACAGTTTATATTGGTATGGATATATAAAACCATGAATATAACACATAAATTAGTTCAGTAACGACATCGGACTGGAAGTGTTTGGGGCGTGCTGGATTATTTTGAGTATTTATACAGGAGTAATGCCAGAGAGTGTTGGTCCACACTAGAACTGTCACTGGGATTACATACACAGGGTTAATGTGGTGACCGAGTGATGACAGGCTCCCTATCAGAAAATATGTAATTGTTTTGTATATATGTGCATATACATTTGTGCATTGTATATACCACACCTACATGAGTAATGTACCACAAGGTCTCACATGTGTATTGTTAAAGTGATACCAAGGTAACGGAATATAAACTGATATATATACAAGTTCAGCCGATACCAAGGTAACGGAATATAAACTGATATATATACAAGTTCAGCCGATACCAAGGTAACAGAATATAAACTGATACAAGTTCAGCCGATTCTCATTCTTGTATATAATACCTAGGTGACCAGATACAAACTAATATACCGCCGGTATTATGGTTTACCCCATTCTCATTCTTGTATATATTATCTAGGTGACCAGATACAAACTAATATACCGCCGGTATTATGGTTTACCCCATTCTCATTCTTGTCTATAATACCTAGGTGACCAGATACAAACTAACATACCGCCGGTATTATGGTTTACCCCATTCTCATACTTGTAAGTAATACCTAGAGGACTGGATAGTCTATACAAGTTCAATTCATTCTCATATAAGTACTACCAATAATTATCACAGGATATGAACGATATGTCCACAGTTTACCCCATTCGTATGTGCGTTAAACGTAGATGTCATAATATTAACCTATTATCAGTACAGTTCTTCCCATTTTCATATTTTTATATGTAATAATGAGATACCTAGGTGACAGGATACAAACTCGTACCTGTACCAAAGTACTACCTCTACACTACATGTACAGTACAGAATATTAGTACTACCTCTACACTACATGTACAGTACAGAATATTAACCTCATTCTGTGTAAACTACTACCTCTACACTACATGTACAGTACAGAATATTAACCTCATTCTGTACAGTTCACCCTGTTCTCATGCTTTCCCTCAGCATTTTCTGGGTGAACAGGTATCCTTCGTCTACTTGTCAGTAAAGTATGTAGTGATAGAAAGATTGAATCAAACAAGCCTACCCAGCTACTTCACTGTAATGTTGGCATTCTCCTGCTGGAGTTTCACCAGTGTGATAATTTTCAAATCTGCCAAACACTGTCTATGATTGGTGTGTAATTGGGCCTGGGTGAATCTGTGTGTAAATGGCGCTGACATAAGTCACACCTTCAGGGTGTTTGAGGTCAGGTGTTACAACTCTTCATATCAAAATCTCGGGGCATTTGACAATCTGAAAAATAAAATCGCGTTCCCGCAAAATTGGCAATGACAGTGACAGTCTTGTGAGGTCTGGGGAATCACACAGCTATATAACAGCCCATCATCTGCTCCCTCGCCTTTGGCTGGCGCTGTGACATTTTTGTAAGGCGTGCTGCCAAGTTGGTGTAACTTGGAATGTCTGTCCTTGTATTACATAATGTTAGGAGGCTGCTTTGTAATGGGATTTTAATATTTTTTTTGTATTATGTCTTGCAATTATTGTTTAAGTGATCATTGCATTTCCTATATTTTTTTCATTTACTATAGTACACTGTGTATGAGTTTCACAAAGTATGTTATTGGTATAGTCAAGCTAATCCTGTTGTTCTGTAAGGCAATCAAGTAGTCAACATATTTTTCTCCATCTTAATTTTTTTTTTTTACGTTCCATATAGATTTTCTGTGTTAAGCCGTCGTTTTGATTAAAGCTTTAACACTATGCAAATTTCTATGAAAATCAGTTATTCCCGGTACATGTAATGCTACTTAAAGGCAGTTGTAGAAAGTTTAAACACTTCCTGGCTGACATCACAAACAGCGTTGGATGCATTTTAGATACTTGTCAGAGTCAGGGATAGTTTAGCCCATACCGTATATACCGGGGTAAGCCAGTGTTGTTTGTGTTTTTACACGATGGTGATCAATAACGGCCTTGTTGAGAAGGATTCAATTATGACTGGCATTAACTGAGATATTATCCGACCAATGCTTGTCATTGATCTGTCCCCACCATCTGTCATAGCTGTAGGTGGACCAGGCCTTAAGGTAGACCACTCCAAATACAACAGGTATCGATTCACTCCATCATCAAATGTTCATATTTCAAAAGGACAAATTTTATCTGTCTGGTACAATCTAGAACGCCTGTTCCATTTTACTGTATATGTGAAATCTAATTGGGGTTGAACAAGAGAGACAACTCTATCTGGACAATCTGTCTTAATGTCAGGATATTTCCGTTTAGCAGAATTTTCAATTGATGAAGGAGAATAGCTCTGAATTATGATGGTGTAATGCGGCTGTCATCTGACGGATCAGTATCTTGAGAAGGATTAATTGTCCACATTTAAGCCCACTTTATGTTGACTTCGGTTTTGAGGAGACAAGCTGTCATTACTTGTAGAGCTCCACATGAAATGTCATGATAGAGGCCACCTTAACAGGAGGTGCTGATAGACATGTCACCATAATGAGATATTGAGTGTGTCCTAAGGTTGAGGGTGGAATGTGCAGGCTACCTTAACCCTTTCACCACTGTAGACCATAATGGACTCATCCAGATCAATGCATGGTAGAGTCTACTAAAGTTAC
>JAUMHH010127631.1:0-20942 GCA_032359455.1 Chlamys rubida
AGGTACAGAAGTGAAGAAAATAATTTTATTTTCTTATTTCATTTTCATTTTCTTCTGAATAAATCAAATTTTTACAGTTTGTATGTTTTAGATAAGACTATTGTGCATCATGTTTTCTGGAGATCACAAACAAACAATTCTGTCTTTATTTATCATTTTATTTTGTATTTCAATTAATTCGATTTATAACCGATTGTTTTATTTTAAATAAGACAATTTTTCTTCATGCATAAATATTGTTTGAAATAAGACAATAGTTTACCATACATACATGTACGCAGATTACGTTCATATTGGACGTAGGTACTTTTTATTTAAACAAGTATTTTAAGATTCATTTTATTCTCTGTTTAATTTATTGAGAAAACAAATGTATATATTTTGTTCCTTTCTCAAATGCGATATAAATATATATGAAACAAATTAGGTGAGCTTACATCAAACACATAATTTTAGTCCTAAAGAGGTAATAGTACGGCATCAAAAGTGTTAACGACTATACTGTATATCACAAGTATGCACATGACTACACTAAATACATGTATTAACGGTTTATGAAGAACAAACTATTAAGAGTACATCATAGTTAAAACAATGCACTACGACCATATAGAGGCAATACATTGTTCAAAATGCTTTAGCCAAAATAGTTCGCATTTGTATTGACAACAGTGTTACATATTGTTAAAAAAGGAAGATTATCGCCTGCCTTGAAAGAAATATTTTAAAACACGATTTGTCCAAGAAAGATAACATATATCTAATAAACCAAAATTCTGGTTAAATAAATGTAATCGGTATGGCTCATACGAAACCTGCTTAAGTTTTTCCAGTAATAGTTTTTTTTCCAATATTGATACATTTAAGATGGCATAAGGTATATACTGCATCGACGAATAATACTATTGTGGTTTCTATGACACTGAATGCCTCTTCAATAGCTATTTGAATATATCTATATCTGTGATATTCCCCTGAGCGATTGAGTAAAAGATTGTTTTCTGTCTTCGGAAACGTGAAGAAAGTGAAAGTGTATAAATGATTTGAGAACAGATATCTGGTAGGATCTTACATTTGGTGCCGGAAATGATCAGATTTCTGTAGCACTTGGATACTTTTTTGTTATTTGTTATTTTGTGTTGGGTTAAGATGTCATCCTTTGGTTCCTGTAGTTTTCTTTTCATTTCGACTTTGACGTAACGTTGACGCCGTGGCATATTTTTTCCAGCCAAAAAAACTACCGGTAAGACAAAAAATATCATTGCTCGTCCATTTTGATATAAAGAATGTCGGTTAATTGGTTCAGTAGTACACTTTTTTGTTTTAAATTAAAATTAAATAAATTTAATATAGAGGCCATGACATTGTTCGTTTAGCTTAATGATACCCATTTCCTGTCATTGTCTCTCAGTCCAGATTTTGATCGTTTACTTTTGCCTTGTGATGACGTTATGGTATTTAGTAGCATTATACTTACTCTATTGTTGATCATGGTGATGAACACGCCTTGTATCCGGTGGTGTACAACATTTACGATGTTCGTGTTTGATACAAAAGGTTTAATAGAAGAATATATCGTCGTACTTTAAAAGTGTTTTGTTTTCTGTTAGTATTGTCTCTGCTTTACGACAGTCAATAACTGTCTAATGTATGTACTTCAATTTGCTGTCATGATGTGTGTACAATATTTTACCTTTTAAAGATACGTTTTTAAATTGTATCAAAATATCTGTTTCTCAGATTTTCATATTAACTTTTTTTACTTCACACTTTCTGTGAGTTCCAGACGTCGACATATTGTAATAATTCAACGAGCGTTCCAGGTGGTTGTATCGTTTTCTGTATGTCTGTTCTTTACAGTGCACTCATCCACTGAACAGTAGTCCGAGCTTAAATCGTATTTACCTATATATGTATGTATCATACTGCTTTCAGTGCTTAAAGTGACAAGTACAGGGGCGCAACATTACCAGATTAACGCTCAAATACTGGAAAAAAACTGTGCTAGTTTCAGGGTACTGGACATGGTCGTCCTAGTGTTGGTTTTATGATTTAGAATACGTATTATTTGTTATTATTAACAATCTGTCACTTTTTAATGTCCAGTCTTAAATGGGTGACTTGGTCAGGCAAAAACTGTTTGTCCATTCCCTTATCTTATTAAGGGCAACTTATCTCTACACAGGGTGATGTGAACGAACTACATCAAACGGCTAAAAACTGTTGTTGTTTTTTTTAATTTACATTTATGTGTTAATAAGTATTTCGCGGCTGCAATTTCAATTAAAACTCTATAACATGTTTTCGCTATTAGTATAGATCAGGTCACAGGGATACTTTCACAGCGTCAAAGAGCAAGTGTTTAATGTATACACCAGCGACTAAACAGTTTTATCACTGGAGTTAAATATCATCATTATCGTGGTATGTACTGTTCCACTTTAGAAAAAAACAACATATAAATGATCTTTTATGAACTTTATTTTAAATAACTAATTAATTGATGATTTATCCGAAAGGATAAAGGTGAATGCATCCATTGAAAACATTAAATTATCACAAAATACAAGCTCTAATTATAAAGTGAATAGAACGATTTGAAAATAGCATATTTCCTTGATCAAGTAGCGAGTTGACATCCTATATTTATCTGCGTTGATTTAGTGACAATATATCAGTTTAATGTCTATAGTTCATAAGGTATTTTATGACGGTATGTTTAAGGAAAATTGGTAAAAGATTTAAGGAATGCGATGAATGGATTCTAGGGTTGTATCTGGCGAAATAACAGAACATAGAGTATTTTTGCTCCATTTTATTATCATAACAATCACGTCCATTAAATTTTTCATTCGACTCGTGTAATAAGCAATAAATTTTCAGTTTTTCTTTGTTTATTTTATAAAACACATTAGTTGATGGAAACTGTCCTGCAGTAATGATATACACAAACAAGCACAAATCTATATAAATAATAATAATGAAATAACGTTAAACAAACTATCATATACACATGTGTATATTTAAAGCACTGTCGATGCACCAGAGTTGTAACAATGTAATGGATTATGTATTTGAACACATCAAAATGTTAGTAGGAGCTTTTCAGCTATAAGCATTTCTAATTTTTGAGTCATTATTAATCACAAAAGTAATATTGATTCATGTAGACTATACAAAAAAAAAAGAGATTCAAATAAATTACTCTCAAATTTGCTTCCACGTTTAATCAAGATATCCAAATGATCTTATAAAAAAATCAATGGTAAATTGTTCTTAAAATTGTTCAATGTTTGTTGCTTTGTGATTCCAAATTTTACACATGCTCGACTGGAAGTGTCACGTAATCCACATGAGAGCGACCCGGATGTATCTACCCAGATCCGGCTGTAATACTGGATATCTGTTGTAGAAGGACCGGTATGACTGTCTGTAGCTGGGCGACGTCGGCCTGTGTCTTGTTCATCGATGCCTGCACCTGCGCCTCAAACTGCTGCACTGCCTGTTGCAGGGCGGCGCTTGAGAGTGTCGTGTTACCGGAGAGGGACGGCGCAGCTGTCAAAGTTTTCAAGTCGGTGGTCAGTTGTATAAGGTCTGAAGACTGGGATGTTACCTAAAATTGAAACAAAAATGTTTTAAACAAGTTAGAAAGATGTTTTGGCGTTAGTAAAACCTATGTTTTTTTCCTTCGGCGAGAACTAGCTAAACTACACGGTATATGACGAAATAGAAATAGGCAAAACAATCGATTCAGCTTAAAAAATCTAAAATTTGATTGTTGCCTCATGCTAAAAAGTGAATCAGGTTTTCAAAAGGTTCTCCTAAAGAAAAAGGAAGCTACAGGATTTTACTAGCATACGTATGTAAAACAACTGACAATATCATATATATCTCCAAACTGGAGCCCTACAAAAACTATGTTAATTCAAAATGATATAACCATAACACAATCACAGAACGGTACAGAGAGTTGTGAGAACTTACCTGACTTTCAAGCCTTTTAAGCTGTTTAGCTAGCAGAGCTGCCTGGGTGGTGATACTTAGGACCTTCCCGTGGTCAGTTATAAAGTTGACGTTGTTGGTCATAAGTTGTGTTCCCATCTGCTGGAGCTCCTTCTCCACCTTGGTGACATTGATCTGGAGTGCAGCAACCTCTTGTGCAACCACTGTCATCTGGGGTTCAATTTTCTTTTTCAGAGTGTCCAGATCTGTCTTGACCCCATTGACCTTCGACTCTGCACTCAGAATACGTGACATGGCGCCCTGAGTGGCCAATGTTATGGTGCTGATCTGATTACTCTGGTTTGCCACTTGTCCAAGAATCTGCATAAAATTGTTCATTTGTATATTACAACATGACATTTGATAATTGAAACAAGATTTCTTATACAACATGAACGAAAAAAAAAACAAAAAGTAGTTACCTTCTTTTCTTTTGAAAATAATAGCAATTAAATTAAAGCTAATATAAAGTAAAAACGGAATTAATAGTATTTTTTACATATTCAATATCCTATTTATGGCAAAATTATTCCTTGAACATAACAGTACTTACCTGGTTGGTCTTTGTGTCGAGGCTCTGGAACTGAGTGGTCTGCAGTTGGTTTTGCTGCTGAACGTCTTTTTCCAATTGCTGGTATTGTTGCTTCAGCTGTGAAATTTGTGCATTTGACGGAGCTCCTGATACTACAGATACTGGTGCTGACGTCACAGCAGGGCCAGTCGGCTTCTGACTGGCGCTTGCCTGCAGGGCTTTTATTTGATTTTCAAGGTTGATCAGTTTTTGTTCTGTTCTTGCCATATCCACCGCCTGTCGGTTGATTTGTTTCTCGATGGCTGTATCCACCTTTGACTGTTCCACGGAACTCTTCTGGAACTGGTAGGTCAAGTTGAAGATTTTATTGTTAATGTCCTGTACTGCCTTCTGAAGAAGGTCTTTTGTGTCAATGACAAGCTGGTTAAGGTACAGGGAGTTACCGCTTGTTGCACCGCCGCCAGATGGTGCCACACTTGCTGCTTGTTTGAGTCTCTGCAAATCGTTGGTAAGGTCATGTACCTTGGATACATAGGTGGCCGTGTCGGACTGGACCTTGGCTAATGTGCTCTGGACAACACTATTTTGGGATATATATTGCAGTCGCGTCTTGTCCAAATCCTGTTTTACCTGGTCGACCTTTTTGTCTAGGCCACTAGAAGACATCGAACACGCACCTTTGGTATCTGGAACTGTAAACTCATATTTACACGAGGAAGCCGGTGACGGCAGTACTCCTTGAGGTAAATACTGTCCTTGAATCCCACCAAGGACCAGGAAAACGGAGACAACCAAAATTCCGTTCATGTTGATTCTATGAGTACGGTAGCTGAGACGTCCGTGAGAGTGGAAAGACAACTGTTCACTGCTTGGTTTGGCTGGCTCAACCAGGAATTTATAGTCGTCCCAAAAGGCGGGGAAGTTTCGGCCTTATCGCCTCCGTGTCAATACACAGGTGCAGCGTAGCTCTTCATTGGTGGACGAGTTTACAGCAAACTCCGGTGTTTGGTCGGCTTTGTTTTTCACAGATAGTGCGATGAGCAAGCATCTTTCTTCATCAGAACTGATAGATTTTTTTCTCGAAATTCAAGCGCAAAAACGGTTGTTTGTCCTAAATTGACAGGTTTTCAAGGTGAGAATTAAACTCTCTTTCGATGTAAACCACTCCCCAGCAACTTTCAAGTGTTATTTATTACAAATTAGGTATTAAGGAAGACGAACTAAAACTGCATCATTCAGATAATGGCTAAAATAGGATCTAGTATGTCAATAACTAGGACATTTCGGCCCAAACTACATTTCGCACATATCCGGATGGCGTAAACAGATCAATAGAGACTGGTCAACAACAATAGACACACGGTAATTAAGTCATCAATGTATCAACAAAACATTGTAATGAACGGTAGATTGATGTATGTCACCTAATCTTACACAGACGGATGCGTGGTCACAGCTCAAACCACAGGTTAGATATTCACACGCCAGACATTGCTCCAGTTATATTAAGGAGTGCTTTAATTCTCACGCTACTAACACAAAGCTATATGAAACAAAGAAAGTTATAGTATAATATTTTGTAAAATTTATATTTTGATAATAAAATATAAATGTATTGGTTTAGTAATAAAATAATAAGTTTTGGTAACAATAAACATTGTTATATTAACAAAATCCATGATAACAGTAACACAATGCCAAGGTAACTAAATGCATGCTATTCTATTATTCGTTTTAAAAATATAACTCTATCATTTCAATTATTTTGAAGTTTAATTATAGCTGTTTTTATCAATTTTCACCCGTTAGATGGAATGGCTCTACGAATTCATAATCTTACCACCTGGCTAAAACAATATTTTTTTCGAGATCTCGCATTTAACATCCTGTTATAAAGAATAAAATAACAAAATGAATCAGTTAACATACTGGAATAATGGACAAAGTAACAAGATACACCGGTAAACGGCCTGTTATAGAGAAAAAGGTAACAAATGAGTACAGCTTAATATAGAGAACGAAGCATAAACAAAACATAGTATGTGGTAGAAAGAACAAATCGTACACAAACTGAAGTTATTATCCCGGTATTGTGTTAAGAGAAACAGAATGTTTAATGTTTAATGTGTTAAGAATATTGTTACATAAACTATGCTATGATACATTTTAAGTACAATTTCCCTAACTATGCACGAGGAAGTCATTTGGTTCTAAATCAATAAAAGACCCCTTTTCTGGCATTGTATTAGCTTGAAACCAGATATTTTGTGATCCGGAAGTTATTGGTATTTTGAGATTTAAATAGTCTCATTTTTGACGAGAAACAGTAAAAATGTATTGGCATTATGAAATAAACAAATTGCGTTGGGACAATTTGTGGATTACATGAAGTCAGTTATGCTTCACTTCACTATAAAAAGCTTGGCTAATTTCATCCTGGTTTATATCATAAAACAATGGATATGTGTTAAGCCTCCAGTTAACCTATACCAACACTCTCAGCGGACACTTACGAAATCGATTTTATAACAAAAAGCTTCAAGCGTTATTTTAACCATGATGATTTAATTTTGTAAAGGACTTCGTGAAATTGGCTAGACTAAATTCCATGAAGTCAGGCTCGTCCATGCAGATTCCAAATTTGGGTTGGCACCAAAATGATGCAAAATGAAACGTGCATAAATGCCTACTCTTTTTTACTTGTTGGTTTAGCGAGCTGGCGTCGTAAACGCAAGTAAATGAAAGGGCCACATCTTCAGATACATTTCCGGTCGATAAAATTACGTAACGTAGCACTTCTAGAAAGGAACGAAACGTACTTGTGGAATTCAATTTCGATCATTTTCACCCAGCTACGGCTCGATAGAACACACATCAGTTAAAGCCTTTGTACTTTGTTGTCTTAATCGAAAATTGGTAGCAAGCGACATGCCCGATCGAGGCGTTCAGGTTTATATGAATAGGACATCATTTTATTCACAATTTTGGTTTTGGGAGAAATTAATCTAAGGAATTTGAAACATAAAATATGTGCCGGTGAACTGGGTTTTTCTTTTTTCATACAGTACAAAACAATAGAATAACAATATAATTAGTTTTCAGATTTCTTCAATGTTCATATCGAAGAAATGATTTTTGTGTCTGCTAAAATGTTAATTCGTGGACTTTAATGGGTGACTATGACATTTATTATAGTAACGAGTTTAATAACAATAATGATTATTTTATTGATTGTTAGAGGTAATTGTTTTACTTGTTTATTCACCAAGTAAAATTAGTAATTTTACTGAACGTAGCATGTCACATTTTTTCATAAATTGTAGATGACTTCATGCCCGATTGCAATATCACATATTCAATTTAGACTACTTGTGTCATCCACAAGGTGGTGCAATCACAGCCTTCGACTTCCGGGGTGCAGAGAGCGTACCACTTGGAATTTCGAGGATGGGTACTGCTGTATGTCACTGTAATTTACCACTGACAGAGACTTCAAACGGCAAGCCTTGATTTGCTAAATGTCTCATCTAACAAAAGGCAAGATAACAGTTTCATAGAAGACACATGTTTTCTGAGTTGCTCTTTTCATTTCAAATCTGCTGGTTTTGTTAACAACTTAAATGCGTGCAATAAGGTGCAGTTTAAGAAAATGTTATGATATTATTACGATTGTTAAACAAATGAAATCGAAAAATGATACGAGACTAATGTCTGATAGAAATTTCATGGACGAGAATACACATACATGCTATGACATTAATTTGACTTATGACACAAGTAAACACACATACAACATAAGTTGTACCAAAATGACCTACAAAACAAACATACACACATCACGTGTACAGTACTTGTGACACCACTGCCCGGCCGGAGCCCAGATGACGGAGAAAGGCTAGTCGGGCCGGCCGGGTAGATGATAGAGGCATTGTTTGTACCCGACGTTTGACCAATTAGTCTGATAAGCGGTGAGGAGGCATATCTGTATCCGTCCCATTACTGTTTGTTTATGCAAAGCTTTTAACACTTTTAGAATCTTACTTTCATCCCAATCTTCCAGATAATTCTATTGTGTGTCAGTTATATCTGCTACAACGAGTATAGTACGTTAAACCGTCAGTTTTATACCTGAAATAATGCAGGGGTTTATTGCGAATGTCCTGATATATGCTATATTTATATACAGAAAATATTGATGAAATCTTGATATTGACTGAAACCTTATGTTTATAAAAAGGGGGTATTTCATGAACGATGTATTTAAGGTACGTATTTAACAACAAAGAATATAACATAAATAATATATAAAGGATTGCTTTTAACAATAGCGTAAATAGAAATGTATAATAGATATGTAATTATACATAATATATTAGTACATAATAATGTATAAATCATAGCTCTAATAATGGAGTATTTCATAAAAAACGTAAAAAAAAGATAATAATTGTATAAAGGATGGGTTAAACAATAGAGTAGTAGGTAAACAATGTAAAAAAGACAGATACAATATAACTGATATATTACTACGTAAAGAATTAAACCAACAAAAAGACAATGTATATATAGTCTAGGCGTATTTCGAAACGTAGAAGGAGGGATTTAGGATTGAGAATAGTAGAAGAAAAAGATAAGAATATTTTGAGGAGTGACCATGATGTTGTAAATATGTTTTATTGGTGTATTACGTGCTATATCTCACTGTCCAGTACCCTTCAGGTCCATTTTCGGCTGACTTGCTCTCAAATTGTGTATTGTTCTAGGTTATCTGTTGTCTTGTTCTATTTTACGACATGAACATTTAGGGATTTATCAGTCCCGATTGGGAATCAATTATGTCTAATAATAGTCTGCGTTCACATGGAAACATGTTCTTACGTCATAAATACGTCTCTACATATCGAAACAACCATTGCAATTCTGTAAAACCATAACCTTGGCTTAATGCACAATTTGATAACCAAAAATTACTCCTTTTTTTTGGCAGTGTTTATAAGATTAACTTGGACTTTACTTGGTGTTTGCCTTCATCCTTTGTAAGCATCAGAATGTTATGGTCGCGAGGGAATTGCAGCCTGTAAAGGGTATAACTTCCTCCAAACACGAGTACACACCGGGACACAACGGACGTAATGGGCATGGCACAAACTTGGATATTTACGTATGTGTAGAGTGTTTAACTTTTTAATACCAAGATCCAGGTGTTTTTTCTCCGTACATTACAGAGGTTAGCGTTATTTACCTGTCCTATCCGTGTGCTGTTTGCCGATTCAATCATTCTTGCGGCGCTGACAACGAGCTGTATGGCCACAAATGGGGCTTGCTTCATGGTGTTATACATAAAAGCAAAAACATGCTTTTAAGAAGTTTTGTTCGCTTAAACTCAATTCTATATCGTTGACTTTGAAGTGTGCGACAAAAAGGTTCGTATTTTCACCACAGACCAAAACTTCATTCCTTTGTACAACGTTTAAATGAGCGGTTTTGAAGAATCATTCACACGTTCATATTGAATTCAAATACAATAATGAATAAAAATAGTTAATTATCCTATATGAATAGAAAACTGATATCTGATTTTGTAGATTTTTTTCTTTTAAATGTAATGAACACATTTAATTTTCATTCCGTATAAGATTAGAAAATTATAGTTTGACTGTTTTGAAAACAAATTTATCAACCTGATAATATTTTTTCAAATGTGTGATAGCTGTTACTTAACATAGCATTATTAGTTATACTACTGTTTGTGAAATAACGACATATCCACCACTGAAATGTTAATTGCACACTGGGATAGGATTAACCTGTTGTCTTGTGTTTTTGTCGTTACAATAAATTGATTGCAGCCTTAAATGAATATTTGTTTTGTATTTTAGCTCACAAGGCTATATTTCTGACTAATACTGAAATGAAATGCTGATACAGGTACATACATACACAACTACTATCATTTTTCACGACAAACTGATTAAATACTTATTTTTTATCAGTAACTCCCTGTTCTCTTTTAAATCGATTTGGAAAGAGTTCTGGTGTATACTTTATAACAGGACAGCATAATGTAGGGTCGAACTAAAGTTGTACAGATGAGACATGATCGACGTAAACGGTAGGATCGAGAAAAAGTTGTACAGAATAGGACAGGATCGGAGTAATAGGGTAGGATATGGCTAGATTTGTACAGAATAGGACAGGATCGGAGTAATAGGGTAGGATATGGCTAGATTTGTACAGAATAGGACATGATCGGAGTAAAAGGTAGGATAGGGCTAGGTTTGTACAGAATAGGACATGATCGGAGTAAAAGGTAGGATAGGGCTAGATTTGTACAGAATAGGACATGATCGGCTTAATAAGGTAGGATAGGGCTAGATTTGTTCAGAATAGGACAGGATCGGCCTAATAAAGTAGGATAGGGCTAGATTTGTACACAATAGGACAGGATCGGTCTAATAAGGTAGGATAGGGCTAGATTTGTACACAATAGGACAGGATCGGTCTAATAAAGTAGGATATGGCTAGATTTGTACAGAATAGGACAGGATCGGCCTAATAAAGTATGATAGAGCTAGATTTGTACAGAATATAACAGTATCGGAGAATTTGAATAAGAACTCGTTTTTATTGATCACTTTATTTGTAAGTCACAAATGATAGGACAATCTGAAATACAGTAAAGCACAAGTTGTAATACATATGTCTATATTATTCTCTATCTCCCCCAAGTCTTTGGTATGTCTCTTCTGAAGTAACTTTATAACCTGAAGTAACTATAACAAGGACTGATTAGAATGTACATAATTAAAGTTGTTGAAACTGTTCTGTCAAACACTGGAGACTAAGTCACTAAATAGTCTATATATTGAGGATTTTTCTGGCACTTATATGGTAGGCATATCATAGTCTCCGGAGATTTGCTTAGGAAAGTCTTGTTCGAGTGCGTGTGGATCTCCGAGTAGCAGTGGCTGGTGTTGTATCACTATCATCCGTCAATGATGTCCCATCATAGATAAGAACTCGTCTATTTTTATCACTTTATTTGTAAGTCACAAATGATGGGACAATCTGAAATGCAATAAAGCACAAGTTGTATTACATATGTCTATATGATTCTCTAGTCATAAGGTAGGATAGGGCTAGATTTGTACAGAATAGGACAGGGTCGGCCTTATAAGTAGGATAGGGCTAGATTTGAACAGCATAAGACAGGATCGGCCTAATTAAGTATGATAGTGCTAGATTTGTACAGAATAGAACAAGATCGGAGTAATAAGGTAGGGTAGTGCTAGATTTGTACAGAATAGGACATGATCGGCCTAATAAAGTATGATAGTGCTAGATTTGTACAGAATATGACAGGATCGGAATAATAGGGTAGGATATGGCTAGATTTGTACAGAATAGGACATGATCGGAGTAATAACGTAGGATAGGGCTAGATTTGTACAGAATAGGACATGATCGGAGTAAAAGGTAGGATAGGGCTAGATTTGTGCAGAATATGACAGGATCGGAATAATAAGGTTATTGAGTTATTTGAGTTATTTCTTCACCTTCTAAGTGCCAACAGGTAACAGTATTTACTGAAGTAGATATGCATTACATATACACGGTTTTTCGTGTTGCTTTTCATTAAAATTGCACATCTGCCTTCATCCTATTAATGTATTCTGTTGACTCGCATGGAAAGGGACACCTGAATAACATTTTGTTGTCAGTTGCAAAAATTCCTACGAATCAACCAGATTTCAAAGGCATTTTATATACACACACCGTATAAACGGTTACACGATCCCTTGATTTTTCGCTCTGCGTCAATGCCCACCCACCATTTTGTTAGACAATTATACCTGCTGCCCGTTTGAGCCCATATTTATAATATAACCGCTACACAAAACAACTTGCATATTGAACAGCACTGTTTAAAGTTTAAAGCGTCTTGACATTTAAAATAATTGAATGGAAAATAAGGCCCCATTAAATTCTTTCAAAATGGTTTTTTCACCTTCTGTTTGCTTTATGTTCAGTTTCCACAACAGAGAGCACTGTAATAGCCGGGATATTCGACCCGTGGGACACAGATTATGAACTTCATACACGTAAACATACATTGCAGGTATATCATTTTTATCGTGGGAATTATGTTTAAGAATCACGATAATTTCTAATCCGGTGAAAGTGTTAATGAATCGAATTTAAGGAGTTGTACTTTTTCGTGATTTAAAGTGTCGTCTGCAAACATGAGAAAGCAGCAGAGTGCATTTAATTGCTTTACATGTGATATGACTACATATTCTGCATATTAAACGTGTCGGTTACTTGTGAACTAGTTTGGGTATTTAAATACTTTCAAAAAGTATCGTTACATTTGAGGTAATACTATACAGCAGACGACACCGAGGGCTTCGTTAGAGATGCGGGGCGAAGATGGTGTCTGTTCATGTACAAGTTGCCGAATCGTTTTGGATTAAAGGACAAGATATCGATTTCAATTTGGAGGAAAACTACGACTTTTAGGAAAACCATCAGAATGACAAACTATGTTAATCACCATTGTGGTCTTGCTGGAAGACAGGTATGGTTTTAACTACCGCCATCGTTTCGTTTTATTGTTGTCTGTATAGGTAGACATTGTGAGCGGCCCATAACAAGTGCTAAAAATATTGATCTTCTTTACATTAGTTTTTAGCATGCCCGTCTGTGAACTTGTGCATTGTATAGAAACCAGGGAGTAAAGATATCGATGTGAGTGTATACCTCGTGACAAGAATGAGGAACGTTACTGAAAGCAGACGACACTGTTTCTGTAACCATCCATCTTAGTCACCACTATTCTCGGTAACACTACTCCCGGATATCCTATGTCTCGCTCAATATCACTCCAAGTCGATTTTTAATGTAAAACTAGCACGTATACAAAAACCTTAAGTTTGCATAACACATATTATTTGAAAAGTAGATTTTTTTAATTTTCATTAAATAATGGTTGAGTTCCATATACTAAATTTCTGGTGCAAGTAGCACGTTGAGATCGATAGACTAAAATATTGAATATACTAGTTTCATTGATTAATTATTATATTGTTAATATGTAGCATACTGTGCCTAGTACGTGGATATGACAAGTGTAGCAGTAGCACAATCAGAATATATATTTTCATATGTCAGAAGATTTAAACATTTACATCACAATACTACTGTCCGACAATTTTAGAAGTTCTAGTGCGCTTGGTTGGTTTAAATCTCTGTTAAAAAATCTCTCTCATACTTTGGTTTTCATCAAAGGAAATTTTCCACGTTTTTTTTTATTTCCTTCTTTCATCAAATGACTGCCGTGTACCAACGTGATCAGTTACGTAATGTGTCAAAAAAATCTGATATATCTCAGATTAATATGCTTGCCCATTTAGGTTTTTAAATTTCAATTCACACACGTAGAGAATATCAATACTTCATTTAAAACTTGAATAATTTTGAATGCTTTGCTTTATAAAACCACTTTACATATTGATAGGGACGAATGCAGAATATTCGCAATGCATAAACTAGTGGGGTGGTATGGAATTTTTAGAAAATTAAACGTGTATAAAATCGTCAAGTGCATTCTTTTCATTGTGATATTGTCGATACCCCGCAACCACCGGATTATTATCATAAGGTTTTAACCGGATAATCCTTTGTAGTTCAAATTTACTATCTATCATAAAATACACCATGCATGTATTATGTAGATTCATAGATTCATATTATTACTATGTATATGCCACTATACTTAATATTGTGTGTCTATTTGCATTCATGACATACTCCTTCATTCTCTTATTATGAGAGCGTTTTTCCCAGAGAAAGACGAATGGCGATATAAATATCAAGTTGTAAACTATTTGAAGAACACATTTTGAAAACAACGTCAAAGACATATATGATATATGCTGTGTAAAAAATGTTAATAATGATAGAGGTTTTGGTTGACTGTATCTTTCCCAACAGCATCTATATTCAAACTAAATATACCCCTTTCCTGGCTTACTGCATTTATTTAAGAGTATACCATGATTGGTAACAACAAACTTGTCAAGTCCTTTTATTTCACTTTTGGATATAACGACGATGTACTGTCTTTAAATAATAATGAATGATTTAAGACACTATATAGTCTTCTATATCGGCCGCCGACCTCGATCTTTCCCTACAACATAACCAATAGCGACGGCTTACTACTAAGCTGTACAAATAAGCGTGAAGGTTTTAATGTTCCTATTGCGAACTTTTCCTTTCTTGATAGCACCATCTGGGGTTAGGCATCTGCGGTGTTAATATGACTCAGTTGATTCGGCATTCAAGAGCTCGCTCGGAATATCACATTTCCATTGAAGATGTCGATGGCAGACGGACAAACTAACAAAACATGGTTTCGAGCGATGCAGGTTGATGAAGACTACTGCACGGGAACATTTTATGGTCGGCATCACGATCTGATTTGGAAAAAAAATCTTCTTATACGAAGGTCGATGTTCTATAGTCTGCTCATTAGTGTGCCTAGTTGTCTTTACCCCGGTTCTCACTTTGAGCCCGTGACATTACTTGGATTTTATCTATAATTACATGGCGGGTGTCGTCGATTAAACAGAAGAAACTTACCCTTCCGGAACACATGGTCTTAATTTTTGTGTTATTCAAGGCTTTTCAAAATTTTCATATTTGAGCTAAGATTACCTCTCGTATTCCTTTTTTGATTGGATACGGAATACATTCCTTGCAATGTCATGTACTGAAATAATTGTGTAAATGCACATAGAATGCATCAACCTGCCTCTCTCAAAACCCTCTGTGGCAAGTTTGTCCTTCAAAGTTAGATTGTTTAGATATTTACAGGAACGACTAGGCAAGTGAGATAAATTGAGCTATGGCTTGTGAACATGTTAGTAAACGTCAAACAACAAGCCCACAAGACAAAGGGAAGTAGACAGTGTTTATGTAACACTTCACACCTCTCAGAGACAATATAGCGTGTAACAAACGTTTGGTGCGGAAGCACTGATGTATCACAGCCAGAAGTTTTACAATATCCATAAAGCCAGGCACACGGATGTTGGACATTTCAAAATGGCGACTGTTTCCAAATGTGGAGATGTATTACATGGATCGATACTAGTATGTATCTGTTGGCGATGGATCCACACAGAACTTAAATAAAATAATGCTCAATATGCACTTGCATCTGTAATTGATTCCATGATCATGACAGAATTTGGAATTATTAATCACATTTGATATAAGGCAATTCGCACTGCCTATGTCCACAACTAAGCCCACATCCCCAAAGCCTACAATATAGGTTTTTATTTATTAGTACCCACAGTTAAGTACACACTAAGCATGCACTGATATAATAAGATGACTTGAAAAGTCACGTCACGTATCTACCTTGATTACACATTTTTAGAATCAAGATGTTGTATATTTGTTAAGTATCAACAATCCATGAATACGTGTTACTCAAATAGTGTCACAAGGAATATGTGGCTGAACGATAAAGAGACTTAGAAGCTTAAGTAAAAAACGTGGACAGGGAAGAGATAAACGGTTCTAAAATATCCAATGACATCCATTTGAAATCATGGGACTTGTCAGCAGACCATTTTGTTTCATTAATTTTTCTAAGTAAAAGAATCGAGATTCATATACTGCAAGAGCCCCGCAGTACATCATACAGTGGAATACAGCAGGCCAAATATCTTCGGGTGTCCCCATCATGGCAGCCAGGGGAAAATCGCCAACTTCTTAGTCTAGATGAAATTGGGATACATAAGCGATATCAATTACACTCAAAATATAACGGATTGCTTACTGAAAAATACCAAAAGACATAAAAACTAAATAATTACTGATAGTGGCATACGAGTTATATTACTACAATAAACTGAGATGTGTAATGCAGCAGCATGACGCTGGGTATGCATAGTAAGTACAAATTGATGCTTGTAATTAAAATACTATTATGTTTACTTGTCCGTGGATACTGTATATCACTAATGGATATATACAAATCTATGTATGTGTATGTATATGTAGATGCCTTCATGTACATGTTCATAGATGGGAAAGAGCCCTCCCGTGTGAGGCTATTATTTTGTAATTTTTGTGTGAATCCAGAGGTTCAAAAACCCTGGCATACCCCCAAAAAAGATGTTATGCGAGTATACAAATTATCTAAGCTGAAATTTAAATCCATACATGTAATTAGTCCCCCACTGGTCCTGTCTGAGGTAAGTATAGGTTTGCACTCCGTCCGTGCGTAACTTCGTCCAGGATGTATATCATATGCCCAGTTCTATGTTGCTGTTAAACTAAGCTTTCATGTCCTAGTTTATACAGCGTCATGTCCTTTTGGTGTTTATTATTTACATAGATATATGTTTAGAGGTTGAGGACTGTTGATTGCTTGTAATTCTTTGCCTTGTTTAAAATAAGTGCACACAAAAAACAACAAAAGAATACCGCAGAGTCGATATAACTAGGGCAAAATATGAACAAAGGAAAAAATACAAAGATACACCTGGAAAGTACAGAGAGAAACGAGTAGGTGTTCAAGAAGGGAAGGTGTCTTATGCTTAATCGACGACATCTGCCATGTAACTATATGCCAAATCCAGGTAATGGCACGCCTCTTAGTGAGAACTTTGGTAGTAACAATGGGTAGTACAAACAATTTACTACCCATTGTTACTACGCTAATCACTAATGATCACAATCAACAACATCAACCTGCATATCATAAAAAATAACTCATTTCCAATGAGATCACGATAGTGACCAAAACAATTGTCCATGGACTTCATCAATCTGCATATTTGGAAACCTTATGCTGTAACGTTGTCCGTCATCAGTCGGCATCTATCACGGAAGTCGTAACATGCGGAGCAAGCTCTTGAATACCAAATAAACTGCGACACGTAAAGATTTGGAAAGATGGTATGTTACTATCAAGAAAGGGAAGTTCACGATAGGAAAATTGTCCCATTAATTATACAGCTAAGTAGTTAGCCGTCCCTGTTTGTCATGTTGTAAGTAAACATCGAGGAAAGCGGTTGAAATACATGTCTGTAGTGTCCTTGATTTCAAGCCAAGTAGGATATATACGATCGACGTAAATTTCTTTTTATTCAAAACAGCACATCGGCGATGTCTGGTATCAATAAATTTAGCCTCATATTAAAACAACAAGTGGGACAGGAGAAGGGCTTATTTAGTTCCCACAGGAACGCCTACAGTCTGCTGTAAAATCTTACCATCAACCTCAACAAATATATTGTCAATTTGGAACTCAATAATTTTCACAATTTCATCCAGTGTATTTTTATTTTGGCTTTTGTTGTGCTTTTTTCAAAATATGCTCCAAAATAATTTACGACCATAGGTTTATATCTCAGTTCGTCTTTGTTGTGTTCAAACAGATGAATAAGTGAATAGTTAAGGAAGGGTTCTTAAAAAGAGGTTTGTGAGAGGTTAAGCCAAGCTCCATCCTTTTTAATGCTCATATATATTAGATGCTTTATTTATATTGAATTGCTTTTATATTACGAGATTGAAATTATGTGTTTCTTTCTCTTTTGTTGTTTCCTCCGTTTTAGCTTTATTTCTGTCTGTGTGGACATCAGCCGTATACCGGTACTCAGTTTTTTTCAATTACCGTTCGACCTGTAGGACCTTTTTTGGTTATTGTAACAATATTACCTTATTCTTTCCTATCTATGATAATTTTTGTGCTATAAATCTCCATTCCTACCTTTTTCCTAGGTCCTATTGCACCAAGACTTCTTATTATTTACTCTTGTAGTCCCATTTGACCTTTCAGACGATGGGTCTGTCGATAAATACATACTTAACATTTATCATTCAATCTTCTGTGCCACTTTGTTGCCGCACACTTCAATTATTTGATCAATTTATTACTATTTTACTAACCGTTTTATGACGATGACCCGTTAGATCGTATTACTCAATTTATCAACCAACCAGTTTAATGACAGTCATTTGGTTACGCCTGCAGATGTGCATCAACCAGGGTTTCACTATCCTGAGGTTGGCAGGGGTCTCTGCTTACCGCTTCTGAAAACGTCAAAGTTAATAATCGTATGATTCAGCAGAGACATACATTTCTAACCGTTTAGTAGGAAACATTTTAAGAACTGGTGAAATTTCGAACAAGTTTCAGGAATCAAATCAACACATTACTTAAGTCTAAGTGCCTTCTGCCAAGGCCTACGGGTGGGACGGAATATATTCGTATTACCGCATGACTGAGACAGCATGATAGTAGTGTCGAAGGCGTCAACATCAGGTCAATGTGGTTAAGTAATTACATTGGTTAAGATTACGTAGAGCGTTGAAACCAGAATCTGGTTAAAGCTAATAACGAAACGACGGGTCTAATGTAGTCGAGCCACGCTAATCAATCAATCACTAATCCGGTTGTCTCACTATTCAGCCTAAGTTAAAACGGGATCAATCCCCTCCCCTATGCAATCTACATTTTTTTCTAAACCTTCTTTATACTAAGTTGTTCTAGGATATCAGCCATCTCACAATCAAGTAAAAAAGGTATAGCGCCATTCAAGTACAGAACAGGAAACACTATTGCAACTGTTTTGACAGTTGAAGCTACTCATGTCTCTTGATTTCGCAGACTTTTGATTCTCATTGATATTTCCTCTGTCGTAGAATTTCCTTTGATGAAATATTAGGTCTCCTTTAAAGAATATTTTCTTTGTTTAAACAATACAGAAGTAACATAAAACTGAATAACCCAAATGCAGTTTAGGACAGATTTTTATGAAGTTATGTTTTGTGATGCTGATTGCATTCAAGTGTACATCATACAGCTACTATATGTCTATCAAGGTAGCATCACTTTTGTCAGACCTGCAGCTACTCGTCGGGAGCTAAACCCGTGGCAAATTGTTCACGTAGTGAAGTCTGATAGTTTCGAGTTCCCCCATGCCGAAATAGCATGATGGAAGTATATTCTTGACAGCCCGTTTCTATATCATCTATTTTCTGTCCTTGCTTACATGGAATATGATTTTACTGTCTTTTTTTAATCAAACCAATTACCTTAATCCTCATCTAGAACGTTACGAAACATGTCACAGCAATCTCTGTTGTTGTTTGTCTGACGTCATCTCCGTAAGGTACACACCGCATCCAATCTGTATATAACGCGAACTTTCATTGGATAATGGTGTTGCGTAACAGCCTATCAAATGTTATCTCATGATTTTTGTAGCAAAGCTGTTTGCCATTGCCAGGTAAGAGGTGAGTTTGATAAACTATTCACTGGATGTTAGTCTTCCCGCAGAAGGTTTTCATTTAAAATTCGTTTAAGACATATTCTGATAGGAGTATTCAAAGGTGAAAGGAAGACACACTTAGATAAATCATTAGATATAAAAAAAAAACGGGGATACAGCAGTAAGGTGCATGTGACGCTACATCAACGCACCACAGACAATGCCTATCACATTCTGCACTTTTATGTAAATCTATTTTAGAACAGGCTTATACGGGTTTGTGTGAAGTGCTAGACTGAATGCAATTTAATAAAAGAAAGACAAGAGAGGCCCTAGAAGTAAAGGAGAATACAAAAGTACAGATTGAAACGCTTGTACATGTAGTCTCACATGATAACATATATAAAATAAAAATATATAAAATGTACAAATTAAAAACTATATGACACTTTAAGGATATCAAGGAGGGCAATTTAAGCTTCAAGACAATTTTACACAAACCTCACTTTGTTATATACTGCATGCTATATATAGCATTATAAAAGGTTTCGGAACGGGTCTTAATACATATGATTCCTTGCGCACTAATATGGTACAATAGTAGAAACATAAGATGGCGAACTATGTGAGCAATTATTGCTGAAAAAAGACTGCTTATCTTTCAAAATGAAATGAAAAACGAAATTTGAAGAATATAAAAACTTTAAAGGATCAAAATAATTAATTGGACAAACATGTCACACTGGACATGGAGAAAATATGCACGTTCTGTACACGTTTTGTCTATAGTCGTGAACGTAAACTTTCTGGGCTAGATTTGACAAAAATGATGAAAATAGCAAAATTACTTCATAACACCAAACCTTTTTAAAAACTGTTAATTATATTGGGAATAAATTATATTGCACTTCATGGCAAATGTAGGTAAACCACGGGAATTCTTTTGATATGCATGTAAAAACATAATAAAACTTCAATATATTATGATTTTATCTGTATGTCAATAAGGGAAAAATAAAGAAACAACAATCAAAATATCATGTTTACTTAAACGTTTGAATTAAACGATATTTGAAGCGGACTGTCAAGCGTTACATTGAATAATGTTTGTT
>JAUMHH010127742.1:0-40138 GCA_032359455.1 Chlamys rubida
TTGTACATGTATACGTGTGTGTTGGAGGCGGTGTGATGACATATTTGCCTCCGTATGAGTATTGTACATGTATACGTGTGTGTTGGAGGCGGTGTGATGACATATTTGCCTCCGTATGAGTATTGTACATGTATACGTATGTGTTGGAGGCGGTGTGATGACATATTTGCCTCCCGCGAAGATCATGATAACAACCGCACAGCGAACGGCATATGGACCAACGAAGTAGACAGTTTTCTGTTTAATCAATATGAAGGCTTACTTTACGTAATATAATGAAACATGCACCTCAAATGAAGTGAAACGGTGTTTTGACATATTACATATGGTCTGGTTTTCCTTGATTCTTATTCACTAATCCTCGGTCTCAGGTTGGCCGATATATGGCGTATCGACTTAATGTTTCTGTTTCTTTTTGCACGTGACCATATCGGCTTTATGTTTCTAAATTTAGATCCGGAGATGTTGTGTAGAAGTTTTTACAAACAGGTTTCGGACTTTGTCGCTTGCTTGTTATTGGAAATCTAACGTTAATACAACTGTTCAATTAACGGTACGTAACGAATGTATAACTCCAGAATTGGGTGAAAAACAAAACAGAAACTTTCACCTCGCGAAATGCAGATGTGACACAGTAGAAATTTGGAATGTACAGTACATGCCTATCCTAATGGAAGCACGTTTCAAAGAGCCGTACATCATACATAAATATGGACATAACCAAGGGCTATTGTCTTTTATATAGGTTACTAAAATTAAAACCGATTCCCCATCAACAACGGATACATGACTTATAGATAACTAATGAACATACAGAGAGATATAATGGATTTCCTTTTAAACCAGTAGTGACGTGTATTTCGGGCGGAACGTTTCCGAGATACGTCACACAGGGTATGTCCACAAACGAGGTCTGATTACCAGAGCTAGATCAATGGTAAGACAATGAGGTTAGTGTAGAAGACACAAGTCTTCAGAAGTACGCTGTTCACTAACAGCAGGATGTTCACAACTTTCTGTACATTAGATACTGTGTACAGATTTTTCAGGAGTTGAATGGTCGAGACTCATACTGCAAAATTCAAAGGTTAATTATAAGTCGTTCAACTTCAAAAAGGTATCATGAAATGCATTCTTATAACGACGTTCTACGGGGGAAAATAGGAAAATTCTGAACTACCTATTCTGAATTCTGTGCAGCCCTAGTCTAGAAATGTGTAGTCCCGCACTTTTAGCGGATACACCTGGTCAAAGTAAGACTAGTACCATAGACGAACTGCAAGGAACAAGGGCACTGTGTGTGTACTTTTCTAACTTTTAATCTTGCTCTCATAACCTTTTTATTGCAGAAGAATCGAAAAAGAGAAGATGCTTTTTATTGAAGGACAGTGTGTAACAGTGGTTAGCCATTTAGTCGCTTGTTATTGACTTGGATAGAGGGAATTTCAATCTGAAACACATTCGAGAGAGAGCACTGGATTAGTAATCAGTAGCAGGGGGTTCAACTTCTGTCGAGATAAACAGAAGAGGACAAAACATCACAACTTCTGTCGAGATAAACAGAAGAGGACACAACATCAATAGATTAGTGTCAAAAACATCTTTTGATATAAAAATGAATAAAACTGTGGGAAAATATGACTAAAGGAGAGACTAACCTTAAAACCCTGAAAACGTACAAGGAGAATTAGACCATGTGTTCCGGAATGGAAAGCGCCTTCTGCTTCAACAACGGAAGTTACTATGTAAATCTAGTTTAAATCCAAATAATATGACGTATACATCGCAGTTAGAACTGGAGTAGTGGCAAAAATACAACAGGGTACACTAATGGACATATTTAAAAACAATGAGCTGTTTATCAAATAAACAAATATCATATGTTCACCATAAGAGCATGATGGCGACCATAAAACTTGTGCAGAAGAAGCTAAAGCCACGACAAATACATCATTACCCCAACAAAACTCGTAGGCGAATCGAAGAGCTCCGGAGTTAAGATTTTCTATCATAGAATGCTTTAGCCATTAAGATGTAAGCTATCAATCACGGGGAAACAAATAAACAGTAAATATTTCTAAATGTATGGAATCTCATAGGTAAAAATAATGGTTCGGTTTTATTTTATTAGGTTAATTACTTATGTTATTTGCCTCCGTATGAGTATTGTCCATGTATATGTGTGTGTTGGAGGCGGTGTGATGACATACTTGCCTCCGTATGAGTATTGTACATATGTGTGTGTGTTGGAGGCGGTGTGATGACATATTTGCCTCCGTATGAGTATTGTACATGTATATTCCCCTTCAACAACGGATACATGTCTTATAGATAACTAATGAACATACAGAGAGAGATAATGGATTTCCTTTTAAACCAGTAGTGACGTGTATTTCGGGCAGAACGTTTCCGAGATACGTCACACAGGGTATGTCCACAAACGAGGACTCATTACCAGAGCTAGATCAATGGTAAGACAATGAGGTCATTGTAGAAGACACAAGTCTTCAGAAGTACGCTGTTCACTAACGGTCGAGACTCATATAGCAAAATTCAAAGGTTAATTATAAGTCGTTCAACTTCAAAAACGTATCATGAAATGCATTCTTATAACGATGTTCTACGAGGAAAAATAGGAAAATTCTGAACTACCGAACCTGGTAGTTTTGAGATGCTTTTATCACTCATATTGATTTTAATTCGAACAATCATCGAATATTGAAGTATAATGCATTTGGGAGTGGAGCTATGAACAATTTTTGTCATTTTTTTTCAAACTAAATTTCCTAAAAAATTATTCCAAGTGGCCCCTGACTTATCTTTTGTAAACCAACGCTGACGATCATTTGACAACTTCATTAAACATGTGATAGAAAAAATGAAGTCTACAACTCCTGATCATTGTTAAAATTGTTTATCGAGCCCTTTAGATTTTTTTCTAAAATCATAAAAACAAATGGTTAAGCCTATTGTCGTTTTAAAAATTAGAAGGAAACATATCATATCGAGTTAACTAAACATGATAAACAACATTCATTCGTTTGCTTAGCAAATCAAAACAGTCTACCATTTCACTGAAAAAATATGAAAATGGCATTATTTTTTACCCATAATGTCAGTGGAACTTTCTGGGAGTAACATTTGTATAGCTTATAATTGACTAGCTTTATGTCTTTTTGACTGTTTAATATATCTTAGAATAAATACCAAATTTTGTACTCAGTGACCATGTCACGCGATCAGAAAAATATAAAAGAGGACACAGGTTATTTAATACGAAATAAAATACCCTTTTGGAGTAATCAACTTAATGTATGAAACATTGCTTTCGAAAAACAAATCAATCAGATATATGAATTGGTTTTTAATCTGATTTTTCCCATCAGCTTTCTGGGTTAGCAGTTTCAGCTCCATTGCGACATAATGGTATCATTATCACAATTATGTTATTATATCCAATTAAGCATTTGTGTTATCCTCGGGGTTTACGGAAGCAAATTTGACAGCAGCTCATTTCGTAGAACTTATCCTGTCTCATTGATTATTTTTTGTATTGGGGTTCAAGTATTTGCTTTTTATTTTCTGTGATGTTAGAAATAAATGTAATGTCAAGATAGCTTATTTTCATGTATATTCACAATAAAGGTAAGCAAATAATGGGATTCTAGCGGAATGAATACATTGTATCTAAGTGCATATATATATCATCATGGTGAATCAGAGGTAAATACTAATCGTGTATGCTTCCTGTTGTTTTGTAAATCTGTTTACCTGTGACAAGGAAGTCTCACATTGTTTTTTGCATATGATGTCAAATTTATGGAAGAAATTAGCAAGTCGGGTACGTAACACAGAGCTTGTCAAATTTCTCAATTATATATTCAGAGACATCAATAATAATTTTGATTTAAAAGCAAGATTGATTGACCTAATCGATCGTATATACCTCCTAAAATTGGTACAATATAAACTATTAAACATCAAGCGATTTCCTCTAATTCTTTACGTATATGACCAGCATATATATAGACGGCTCAATATTAGACTGTATGGTAGCCATGGCGATTTCGATTTTCTGATGACGAATGTTCCCTTTCTTGATAGTAGCATCAATGCATTCCTACCTACAGTGTTCACATGTCACACATTATTTGACTTATACAAGCTTACATCGAGTATTACCACTTTCATGATAGAAGTTGAACAGACGTTATACAATGTACCTACAGCACAGAGTTTCGAGAGAAAGCTGGTTGATAATTGCTAGTCTTTTAATGTTCGCTATACTGATCTACTTGGGAAATACCCTGGCTGGATGCGGTATGAATATATATTTCTTTTTATTATGCTTCAGTTTTCTTTTGTTATATTCATAATGAAGCGTTGATATTATGGTATATCAATGAAAACTTCTAAAAGCGACATCGACTATATTTAATAGTCTGGATTTTAAAAAATTAGACTGTCCATTATTAGTGCTACTAACTATCCCCACACTAGAATGTATGTTTGAAGGAGCCGCATTAGACATTGAAATAACATGTGTTCTAAAGCGTTAAAAGTACATGATAAATATAGTATGCGAGATTAATGCATTTTTGAGCATTTATTCTACCACTGTTACCATGACTTCTATGAAATAGATTATTTTGAATGCAAGAGCAAAACATTTAAACGTTTAAATTAGTTAAATCTATTAACATGCCTACTGGTTTTGAGAAGATTATAAAAAAAGGTCAAACTATACATTTTATTTTCAAAACTGTATTCTTGGAATTCAATAAATGTAATGATGAGTATTAGAAAATTGCAGTCACCACCATGATATACCTTCCAGTGTTTACAATAATTAAAAACAAATTACTATGTCTTTGGACATTTGTGATTTAATACTGTTCTAGGTAACAGTATACGCAAGGATGGGTTCCACGTGAGGAACCTGTAAGTCTGACACTTCTGGTGGATCTGGTTCCGTGTTATACATAAGGAGCACGTCACTTACATCCTTAATTATTTTACGATATTGTACCTTCTTTCCCGTTTTAGTCTCATGCTGAAAGCCATACACTTCATTCTTTATGCAGAACTCCCAACGTGTGCGGTACAATAAGACATCGTAACCATATTATCAGCATTGATTGGGAGTTTGAAGGTAGTACATATGTTTGTAATTAAGAAATAAGCGTTATGTAAGAATTTCAGTGGAATTATTTACACCAACAGCTAAGATAATATTTTGGTCATCGGTGGTATAGCGTTTGCTAGATTTAGTATTGGTTTTCTATTGCTTCCATGCTGTTTACTTTCAAAAGGTAGAGTTCCGTTGCAGTGAGCTGATTTAAAAATTTAATTACGGATTTTCACCATTCGTCTAGTACTTCCTTAACCACACCCGAGGGATTACTGCATCTCAATTAAGTGCACATAACATAGAATCGCAGCTACATGTAACCATCTGATATTTTCTTACGGTAGTTGAGTTTGAATAAAGAGAACGGAATTGGTGTATTCAAAAATATCCATGTGATTAAGTTTTAATTTTACCACAGCTAGGGTTTCAGCGATTAAATAGTGAACCATTACAATTTGCAGATTAAGATAATTACTGGTAACAGCTTAAGTCGATGGCAATACAATTTTTTACCCTCTGCATTCGGCCAGCATGGAAATCAAATTATACAGGATTTCCTTTCCAAATGTGTGTCTTTTGGTCCTGATTTCATAATCAAAGGTTTGAGGCTTCTTCAGGCTGAGCTTACACCTTATCTCGAATAGAACTTACATAGGGACATTATCTCAAACTAACATAGGGACGTTAGCTCAATATAAGCTTGAGCAACTCAAATTGATGGTGACAAAGATACATTTGAAAGCGGTCAACTATTCAAATACGGTAAACCTCGATAAAATGCCAACCGCCAACATATTTCAATTTTCTTTTTTTCCCTTTTCTTTAGATTTCGTTTATACGACATCAGAACAAATGATGACAGTATAATAAGGTTTCACGAAGATATTTCATGAGTGCACAGAACACAGAAACCGTATGTACAAAGTACAAAGGCACTTGGTATCGGGACTACTTATCCTTAACAAATCAGTTTGATATGAAATTACTTCTCAATAGCAATACAAAAAATCG
This sequence comes from Chlamys rubida, assembly GCA_032359455.1. NCBI lineage: Eukaryota > Metazoa > Mollusca > Bivalvia > Pectinida > Pectinidae > Chlamys > Chlamys rubida. The sequence continues at coordinate 6,143 of JAUMHH010127742.1, forward strand.
ATTGTTCCAAGCACATTGATAATGAAACACCACATTGCTTATTACAATGAAGTTCATTTAGATAGCTTAAGGAGGTGTCACCAAATGCACTGTATAAGTACTCTTCTCATCTTGAAAGATTGATTGCGCTAATTGCAATATTTTCCAGCTACGAAAAAGAGTATATATCTCGACTCGGGTGATGTTCGCTTAGATTGTCCATATGAATATCTATACATGCACTTTCTGTGTGCTGACACGAACATATACTGAAGCTTTAGCCGCTGGTGTATTTGTTTGCAACGAAAAATACCTACTGTTTTGTTTAGAAATATAGTTATCTTGCTACTTCCGGTGACATTTGCAGTAAAATTGTGCTCTGTATTTGCATGGAAATGTTAAAACTCGTGTAAACACCTAATATGGGGTGTTTTCCCCCAAATAACGATTACCTGACGTCCCCAAACGGTTAAATGTATTAGAGCATACATGTATGGTGCCAGGCGATCATTGTTCTTAATGAAATTCACCAAGTTGCAGTTTTGTTTACATGTGATCACGCTCCCATGCATTCTGATGTTTTCTCTGCTCGACACATATTATTTCAGTAAAGGTAGTAAAGATAGGAGGGGTCTCTCACGCCATCTTTATGGGTCTGATCATGTGTATATAGTGAGCACACTACACTTCATGTACCAATGTCAATTATGTATAAGGTGAGTTATGGCATAGGAGTTGTAAGGATCATTGAATATAAATGACATTTCTGAATTGGCAGTTTGATATTTAGAGGACATATAATGATTTCCCAATTAATATCTTATAAAATTTTGACAAATTTTCTGATATTTGTAAAAGCATAGAACCAATATGAAAGTGACATATGGGTGAAATATTTATACTATTCAAAAGTACGCCAGTAAGTTAACTACTTATTACAATCACTAAAGAGGCAGAAGTTTGGCATTGCCTCGTCAAAACTTACACACAGCTGTTGTATTGTGTCGTCAAAATTTGTTTTAAGTTATGACTGCAGAGATGATGTTTACAATTCCCTGCAAAAAATGATAAAAACCTGATATCCCATAGTTATTTCAGCATATTTCATATCTAGATAAGTCAACATATTGAATTTGTAAAAACAAATGTCATTTTCACATTATTAATTTTGCAAAATTTATAAAAGTGTTAAGACATTTATCTCATATCGGTATAGATCTACGAGAATATTATTTAGTTAAGGGCATCAGAAAACTAATATTTGTATTGTAACGACAAAACATATCTAATCTTTAGACACACACATTATATCAATAGCAGAGAAACAATAAGCAACATGTTTTGTCAGAATTATAAGAAAAGTGGAAATTGTACCAGCAACACAAAGGCGTTTCCTTGAAACACGTGTATGGGTTCATCATCACATGGGATGCCCTGATACCAGTGGTATATAAAACCACCTAATATTACGGTGGTCATAGTGTTGCACATCTAAGTAGAATGCCCTTAAAATATTGAACTTTTTTCTTTGCTTATTAGTAGAACAGCATTGACGTGGGTGTGTAGGGCAATAAACAAATAGTTAGGCATTAATACCCAAAATGATGTCAAAACTCCGCATGTGTCAATACATAAATCACGAATATGATTAAAGGAAAACAAAAACAAAATATTTTTCTTAGAACGAACATCAAGTTTCTAGGAAGTTATCATTTTAAAAGCATTCAATAAATCTACCAGAAAGCATACATATTTCTATTAAACTATCAAATAATCAATATAGATTATAGATGATTGCTTAAGCAGTATTTACAATGTCAGTTACTGAATTTTGGAATTTAAACATGTTCATGTACTAACATTTTTATTTTATCATGAGAGACAATGAAATAGAAAATAGATCAGATCCTTGTAAGAGGCACATTAACACTCAAAAGACCTCTTTGTTGTCGTTCACAAACATGAGAAATTTAACTTCGATGTTACAAGTCTTTTATATTAGTAGTGTTTGTGACTTGGTAACACGATGCATATCCACGTATTGTATATGTTTTCTCTTGTCATTGCTGCCAGACACAGGACAAATCAGTTCACTTTTCTCTATCTGCCCACTCATACAAGCGCGACAAGTACATATTACATGGCAAGGCAATTAAAAATCGATTTTTGATTATTTTTAAAAGGTTACTGAGCGTGAGGATATTGTGATGGAAGTCAACATTGTGTTGTTTTTACAGTAATCATAAATGTATCAACACATCAAAGCTGTTAAGCTGGTCTAAACATTACTTCATATTATTGATTTTATAGAGTTCATTTGTTTATTCCATGTACATCGCTATTAATTCAATTAAACTTCAGTGAGATCTTTGTGATATTCAATGGTACATTTCATATATATATCAAAACTGCCAATCCTAGTTTATCAATATATAAAAAGGCGATCCATGTTTCTTAACGGTCGCCGCGGTGTTTGGCTGCAGCCAACAACTAGAAGGATGACGGTCATGACCTTCTATGACCTTCTGGCCACTACATCTATGAGTGTGCTCATTACATTAACAAAACTTAAGTTGATTGCTGAAGGTCTCGTTTTGATTTTCTATTTCTATGACGTGACCTAAATACTTCCCACATTTTACAACAGACGACCTGGTGACGCATGCATTAAGAGAAATGCTTTACTTTTTAATAAATTCGCCTATACATGGTTTCTTTTATTTTGATGTCTCACCAGTTCCTATAGTATTTTGAATTTGTCCTCTTGTTGATGATGTGGTATATTTTATTTCTTTAACTTTCGGCACTATTTTTTGACATCGTAGCTTTTGGAAAAACGGAGAATAGTTTTTATGATATACATACTAACATCTCCATAAAAAAACAGTCTAATCGTTGTATAGCGTGATGTGAGGGTTCTCTTACGTTCTAACGGCAATCATTTCCCTTTGCAGAAGGAACAATTGTTATCTGTTAAAACATTAGCCATACAACAAATATTAGAACAGCAGCTTCGATGATATGCTTTGGAATGACAGATGGAATTTGACGATCTGTGCAATATTTACGTTACAGATCTTATATTGATCACCTAGTTTTGAAATAAACTCTTCTTTAATCTAACATTTATCTGTGTATTATGAAACACTAGGATGAATGCAAAAACGACCACGTTTGCTTTCGTCGTGACACAACCGTCATATAGTAAAGCTTATAGACACATGGTTTAGCTTATGATAATTTATCTAATCTTTTGACAGTTAATCATCATGTTATTTTTGTCTTTCTTCGATAATCCCATAGTGTATGCAACAAGTGAGTTATGTATGCGTGCCTTTGCCAATGAGTGCTGGAGGCAGGGTATGTTGGGGTTATTGCCTCCTTGTACTAGTTTACAGTGCTATCTCACTTCTATACTTAGCCGAAGACACTCAGCGTAGCCTTCCTCCCCTGACACATTATATTGACAACGGCTGAACCAGTTGTTGCCGTTACCCTAAATGCTGAATGTTTTCAACTATTTTTAAGGACTTTAGTACCTTCCGGTATTGGGACAGGGACCAATGCCTTCCTCACGTGGGCGAACGTTCACCATCAAAGCCAAAGGTGAGGTATCGCCAAGCAAGACACTAGGAAATAAAAAGAGAAGCAGACAAATGCAAAGATCCCAAATATAGCAATTGGTACAGCCGTAGATTTTGTCAATATCGTATCAATAAAAAACAGAGTAGAATTAATAGATAGCTTATTGTATCAATGACTCGGGGAAGTGGATGACATCACGATGATATCGAAATAATCGGGTTAGAGACGTGCCTCTAGTAAGCATAGTAAGTTAAGAATATTGTTTATGTGTCATAAAACTGGATTCCAGCTGTTGCCTGATTACCATTTCGACGTTACAGTTGATTAATAGGAGATACAAATGTATGCTGTTGCCACCGTGTGGAGGTTGTTCCGTGAATGCATTGCTTGTGAAAGGTTGTATACACTGTTTCAAAAAACAACAAAAACATTAACAACATGAGTATTTGAATAGTATTGAATATGTTCATCGAGTACTTATTGAATATTGAACTTTATTTCCGGCTTGCTTTTCTTCAATTACAGAGTACACCAGCTGGTAGGCGACGTTTCTCTGTCCACACTTGCGTATTTGTTATTAAGAAAGTTTCCTTCTCGTGCAAAACGAAGCCAGAAACAGGACATGCTATTATATATAATCCAAATAAACCCCTACAATTTCAATAGAAACTAGCAAGTAGAAAATTCTTAATGGCGTTGGGTGCAGTCACTGGCCGTATTTAAGGTCAATATTGACAACATATTTTCATTGCTTATACAGTGGTACTGTAATAACCTCATCAAACGGAGGGTTGTACTAATTAAGTGTCATTACAGGCCTCGTTAAAACCTAATACTTCGACGAAACTGATTACTTTATATAATTAGTGGATTATTATTACTCATATTCCACATAAACATAATTAATTTAAGATGATATTCTGATGGAATGATATCGTGTGACGTGCGGAAGTATGTATATGTGATTAATTATTTTTAGCAGATGAGTATAATTACAATTATAACAAATCAATAGATGAAGACAACAGGGACATGCGTTAGTTGATACGTTGAATAACAAAAATGTCAAGTTTACAGATGAGGCTACACAACATCTAACAAACCGATAAGGTCTTTGACGTTAGACTGGAAGCTGAATTGAAATCCGTTGAAAAGCTGCTTTCGGATTGATTGAAGTGAAGAATTATCTCTTTTTTTATTGGCTTCTTTTAAATACGATAATGTATAAAGATTGATATCTGATGTGACCCTTGATGGTATGTTTTCAGATCTTCAGATCAGCAAACGAGAGCGATGCGAAGATCTAAACCTAATTTAATTGTATTCAATCGTAAACAACAGAAACATGATGGAGGCTTAAGTAAAATAAGGTTACTGATAGAATCCATATAATAAACAATGTAGCATCAAGATCATATTCCGTCTTTGCGTATTGCAGAGTTATCTTTTCTTGTGAGCAGGTATTGATTGTTACGTCATTTGTTTCTGAGAGGAACGTCATCAATTTTTGAGAAAACGACGTAATTTTCTCACACAAACCAATGACGTAACAATCAGATAACTCTGCAATACGCAAAGATGGAATATGAAGGGAGATGATCGCAACACATACACTCGACATTACATCGTTAAAAGTCCTTCTAGAAGTCATCGGTGATGCACGAGCCCAAAACGTTGAAATACAAAGAGATCTAAACTACAGTTGAAACCACAAGGGAATGTGTGTACAAACCCTTGGTTGAATGAACTTCAACATTTAGACGAGAACTAATTAATGTCAAATTAAATAATGAATATAATGTGTATGATGAACCTTTTGACTAATACGTGTAGACCTACAGCAAAAAGAATCAGATTTATATGTCAATATCTAAATAATTAATGACTCTTATTCTCCGTTACCATATACAGGTTTTGGTAAAAATCGACATTGACATAGCAAATGAAACAATTCTTATAGCTATTTTCTAGATGAAATACAAATTCGCCAAGAGCAATTTACATTTTTTATAAAACCTTTAAAAGAATTACTAATACTGATTAGGCGATTTCCGATACCGGCGATAGATCATATCCCGCTGATACAACTTGCTTGACATTAGTGGAGGGATAAGTTGCAATTGAAACAAAATAACACTGGATATTTTTACTGTTTTAAACCGTTTTGAATTTGGGTCAAACGGAGGCTAAAAGACCACTATACATGTGTAAACAAAAATTGGAAAATTCTCTGGGTTTATTGGACTGATTAAAGCACGGGTGCTTACAGTAAGATGCGTCGAATATTCAGACAGCTCTGTATAGTATAGTAATTATTTAGGTTTTTAGCGAAGATGTAATAAGGAAAATGTTTCCGTCAAATAAAGACTGGAAATAATGGATTCAAATCACATAACCACCAATCCAGTCATGTCAAGAAGCTCTGGTACACATAACAATACCTCAGTTTTATCTGGGTTAAGTTATTTTGGAATAACACTTCTGGATTTGATATGATACATTATACCGGTCGTAACAGCTGGTGAAGATACACTTATCCCTTAGAACCGTCTATTACTTCCGAGTTTATGATTTTTGTTTTGCGTCTCAATGATGCCTGTTGTTGTCAGTTTTCATAAAGTATGCGTACTGATTTAGTCCTTGAGAATTAACACTTTACCTATAATATTCTTATGTTTTTACAGCTTTCTTTTAAACAAATTTCGGGTTTGTTTAACCCCTGGCATATTATGATAAAAAAATCTGTAAAAATCCTGTAAAGAATTACAATATTATCCATCTTCACATAGTAATATCACCAATTCAATAGTCAGCCTATGTTTGGTTGTCCACTCCGTAAACAATTCATTATATCGCATCTTACTCCAGGGATTATGCAGAAAAAACATGGATTTTGCTATAAAAATGACACAGTCAAACCGGTGTATAGGAGTTTGTAAACATGCGGATGTTATAAAGAAAGGAGTGTTTTTCAAATGATGACACCTTTAGATATAGCCCGATTTTTAATGCAATTCAGCAGCAATTTTGCTCCCGTTAATGGGTCAAATACAATTAAAAGTTATGGTAAACTATGTACAGTTTGGACACACGCCTAGTATATAATGGTAATCAGAACTGCATTGACAAATGGCGCAAATTGTATTACGACATGATGTCTTGAATGTAGTACATTCGAACGCACCAGTAGTTCATTCGAACGCACCAGTAGTTCATTCGAACGCACCACCGGCATTTATTTGATATGTTTTTAAAATTCTTTGAATTGACATATGTAGGTTACTATGTCAATTTTTATAACAAGGCCCTTCCCCACTTACCAATATAGTGTTTTATTTTTTGTCTAGAAAACTGAGAATGCCATATGCTTTGGCATTGGCTTCAGACCGCTGACGGCATTCACTGAGAAAATCTCGTTTCATCATGTCATGAATATTTGAAGTAGTCACGAACAATTTTAAAGCGTCGTAACGTGTTACGTTACTGAAAAATGTAAGGCAAAAAAAACAATACATTCGTATGAACTTTAATATCAGGTTCATGACGCCATGAGAGTAGTAATATCTTTGACTGGACTTATTTTTGGTAACGACTGTCATAACCAGATAATAGCTAACGGCGAGATAACGGTCGATATGTCAATATAGATTGAAATTAAGGATGAGAGAGTGGGTCTTCGTATTTCCAACAAACACATTTTGAAAGTGAAGACCACAAGCTTTGTAAAGCGTCATTAAAGATAGGAAACTGCTTCAAGGAAGGCGGATGAGTTAATGCGACTGGAGCATGTAGTGATGAGCATCAACATCAGAGGACACCGTTACTTAAGATATAGATTAGAAGCCTTTGCTAAGTATTAATATATATTTGTTTATGGATTATGACTCGTTATAGGACAGGCCTATCGGCAAGGTTAAAGCAATGCTTGTTTTTCGTAATAAAACTTTAGGATGGTGACTTTTGTTGTTTTGTATTATAAAAAAACAGGGTCATTAAGTGGAGAATTTATTTATAAATAAAGATCATTGTTAGTTTTAACTCCTTAACTAAATGTTAGAAATAGTTAAATCATATAACTATGACAAACGTATGTTTTTGTACGTCTGTTTTTTATTGGCCTACATATTTTTTGTAAGTAAAACAATAGACGGGCGCCAACATGCCTTGACACAGTCAGAACTCAAACGCGATAAGAGAAGATACGATGTTACGAACAGAGTAGATAGCAAAACAAACGGAGAGACATTATAAAACAATTAAGTATCTGAAAGAAAATCCCCGTGACCTTTTAACACTATGTCTTTCTCAGTGATAATAATGCTTACAAAACGATTTCTTGGATAATTTTCTGAGTGCGCAGTGCATAAACGCAAACTTAAATTGGAAGGTATACACTTGTTAAAACAGCACATTCCAATAAATAGTTTCAGGAGATCTATATATCAATATCTGTATTGTGAACATCGTTCGTTATAACAGGAAAATCAGTAAAAAGAACTCCATCGGAGAAAGCGGTAGTTAATGTCAGCCCATGTTAGTGATCAAGTGGAAAATCTATCCTTAGCTCTATGTTAACCATTAATCCACATTCAGAGCTCAAAAGCACATCCGTTTGATACATATATGTAAAAAGCTTCTGACGGAAATGACCTTTAACACGGTATGTCGCAACGGCGAACTGGAAAGGTATATTCTATCGTATATCAAGTTGTCAGGGATCATGCTGTTAAGTCATTATACTTAATCCGCCTATCACAACACTGAAGAACTATTTAAACAGAAATGTTGTTGCCGTTCCGTCCTATTACAAAATCGGTTTCTGCATTGGAAAGATCAACCATGCCAGGCTACACATTAAATGTTGTTCTTTGATTGATTATCTCTCCCAGAAAATCTTACCGATTGTCCTCTCTGATTTTGTCTTTCTGCCTGCGAAACAAACGAACATTTCCTAAAACATTGTCGAAAGTATGAAACTACCAGACGTAAATGCCCTGAACGCCTTTATCTACTCTCTACCAATGTATTGTTATATGAAGACTCCAACATTTCAACAGCTCAAAATGTAGAAATGTTTGAGAGCGTTCAAAACGTCATTGTCCAATCAAAACGTTTTAGTTAAGTAATACAAACATTAATATGTTGATTAAATAGAATTAAGATAATTTTTCGAAGTGTTCATGATTATATGATTACTTGATATTTCATGGAATATCAATGTATATTTTGTTGCATTTCCTTTACCCCATTTTTTTCATTTGTTTGCATGTACCTATAGTATTATTAAATATTAGTTATTTATATGGGCCACTAATTTGTTAGAAAGATGAGAAGGATTTATATAAGAACACAGTACGCTGATGTAGATTAGAAAGGTAACTATCAAAATAGGTACAATTCAGAACAAATCAGACACACACATGCACACAAACACTTCGTCATATGCATTGATACATTATACATGTACAACTGCTTAGCATGTCAATTTAACGATATAAGCAATATCGTACATTTATTCTTAGACAAAAATACAGTTAGTTCGTGGTTATAATATATATATTAATCACGTGATTTTGGGCATTGACTTTGGTAGGTAGAACACCACTTTACTAGGTCGTGTAGTATCATGATGAATAAAACAACTGTCGAGGCCCGTCTTACCTTTATTCACCGAATAACGACAATCAATAACGACGGTGTTATTTGTATTCACGGAATGTCTTGAGGTTTCAAACAGACCCTCTAGAGTATCATGATAGTAAGTAATTTGTGACGCTTACGTCACATGATCTGGTCATAATCTAACGAAATTGAATATAAAAACGGTTATGGCTCCTACGAGTCGGGTTGACAAGAAGCTGTTGCCTGCGTTACGTATACTATTAGCATGGTAGATAACATATACAAATGATGTGTTGCAGCAAAAAAATAATTGAACAAGGGAACCATAAGTATAGAAAGTGTAGAACGTATGAAAATTAAATCAAGTGCTTATTTTAACGGTGGTCGTTACGAAACTCCCAAAACCAACCCCCGTATTCGGGAAAAAAAAATCATTCGAATTGGCGTTAGCTGATTCCACGTTACATCTTTGTACCGCGTGGAGGAAACTTGGATGTACATGTTCATGTACATGCGGTGTAGTGAACGTATAAACATTAAGATATTCACGTTCTGTTCTCAAAATATCTCCTTTTTTTACACATGGTGATGTGAGGCAGAGAGTTCGGCGACGACTTTTGGAAGGTTTCGCAGAATATAGCGTTCAAGAACGTGGCCATTTTCGTGGCGTCATGCTTTGGTATTTGCAATGGTGATGGCACCTAGTGGTCGACAATGGAAATAAAGTTGGGATACGTTATCGATATGGAACATTGAGACCCGTCCGTACCTTTTGTAAAGTCATGGAGCGGGCGCCATTTTTTAACAAGACAACAAAACTTCTGATATAACGATTTGTAACGACGTTAATACCCTCTGGTACCCTTTGGTATATGCATTGTTTGTGCTGCAAATATATATTAATATATTAGATATAATTATAACAAATAAATACCGAAATTACCAATGCATTATGATGCAAAAATATGTAATGGACACTTTTTAAGCAATGTTGATGCTGGGATGAAACATTGTAGGTTACATACATATTATTCATGAATATACATATAGGTTAAGTCGGTTCACATCGGCAGGGACAAAACCTACAATGTAATCCTATTCAATTCATTCTATGTAAGAAGTCATGATATACTTTTTATCCCTATCTGTGCATTAATGTCTTTTCCGTGCACTGAAATGGAATTTGTGGTTTTGAATACTTAACACCCTCTGTCATAGTCATGCCCTACACTTATCACTATTTGTACTGGATTGTGTTTTACGTGTACTGAAATGAAATGTGTGGCTTTGGGCCTAACTTGGACTGGGAACAATCTCTCGTAACGTTCTATGGTGGATATAAACACATTACACAAGTGGGAATTCCTCGATCTTTCTGGGGATTTGCTTCCGGTCGTCAACACCGCATTGCTATTGAGCCAATTCGCCCGTATGATTGTTCAGTTAGAACTCAATCCCTGGTCGTTTCTTGATAGCATAAATAACGTAATATAATGCGACTCCCTCTCGTTTGCCTACATCTAGCATCAAGGACACTTCCATTGATCAAATTGAGATGACACATTTTGTTTGTGTCAAGAAGTACAATTCCGTGTTAGGGTGGGAATCAGCTGTAGCCAATCCATGTCTTTACTCTCGACGAAGTTTGTTTTCCGCTGTCCATTACTTTATCATTATAAATTGTGCCTTGATTAAAACACGAGTTTTATTCTGATTTGGTATTTAAAGCATATTTCTACCTTATTCAAGCATCACGAAATCAAATGCAATATATATAAATAAACGGGATTGAAAAGGATAAAAATTGCCGGTAACAGGTGTATTTACAGGAATCGTGAAAAAAAGAAATTATTTGGCTGGATTGGAATTTGACAACACATATAAAAAAAAAATTGAGAATACCAAAGCGTCAACAAATCCGTGGTTCGAACTCAAATCGATTTAAAGTAGAACAACAACAAAATGTACGTGTAAAACATTGAAAAGTACAAGGAGAGTAAGACTAGATGTTCCGGAAACGTGTGTAATGTCTGCTTCATCTACTACACTCGCTATATATCTCTCGATAAAATGCAGGGGATGTTACGTCTTCTTATGGTATGTATCAAAACGGTCGTATAAGTTTCTTTGTACAACAAAGAATAACAATCAAACGTTCTTATGTTCATAAATTGGTATAACGCGTGTTGTTTCGTGCATTTCTCAGACGTGATTTAACCTATTACGGAAATGGAATAATGATATTATCAATTATCCTGCTTGTCATGATATTGTTTCAAAAGTATTGATATACAGGAATAAAACTACGGTACACACGACAATGTGAACTGACAGATCAAATCGATCACTGGATTATTTCTGTGAAGCATGTAAATTTTATCGCCCCCGCCTGCCACGTACATGATTGAGGAGTATGTCCCCTTGGGGTGAGTTCGCTTATACTAGTTAACCTAGTCTACATTATTTGAAACATTAGGGATAGTGACGATTCAATAAATTATCTATCTACAATACCGTTTTGTGTAATTTGCATTTAAAACGATTTATATGACATTATTTGAATATTCAAATAAAATCACTGTAAATATATCCGAGTAATCGCTTTTGAGATATTTGAATTTAACGTCGAAAATCGAAGCGCAAAGAATTTTTTCGCTAAATTCAAGTGAAGCATAATATCAGTAATTCGACGTTACTTTAAACTGCTTTATCCACATTTAACCGATTATAAAAATATACTAGTGTAACGATCCATGGATGATTAGAAAATAAGAAGTCAATTTATTATATGCTGAAGAGAATCAGATGAGAATCATGGATAATCCTACGAAGAAACTGACCGCCATATTTACGAGTCGCATGTTCTGAATTAGACAGACATTACACAACTCAGGATGATATACCAGTACGGGAAGACGTTTAAGAAGAACAGGGATCATATGAATAGTTACCAGAGACTTGAGTCTTCATAGTTAGATGTCATATTCATTTGTATTCCTTTGTAGAACGGTTATTTTAGCCGGAGATGTCAACAGACGACCATGCCATCATCTTTGCAAACATCAGAACTCTTTAGTGCTGGAGGGTCGAAACTAATACCCAAATGTAAACCCGGCAACGGAAACGGACATTTCATTGGCCGGAATTAGGAATTTGGAAGGAAAGATGGCGTGCCTCTACTCCTGAATAGTATAAAAGGCGAGAACGTCGTCGATTTCAATGTCATTCCATTAAACATTTCATGCAGATTGGTTCTGACCAAGGTATCAGGATGGATATTGAACTGGTAAGCCGTTTAGGCCTATAAGTCCAAATAATGATCCATTTAACCAAACTTGGATATCTAGTTACGGAACAACTATTACCCAGGATTTATTGACATTGTGTCCAGTTTCTGGATTTTACCCAATGATTGTTTAAACTTACCAAATGTCGGGTAAAAATTATCAAATCTGTTTAGATTATTAGCTTAAGTAATTTCTTTGGATATTATGTTAAACTTTACGGTAAATTAATAACCCAATAATTGATTTCGGTTACATATTTGACTTCACTCTAGTTTCCGGTCTTTTTAAACAAAAAGTAATGTCCAAATATATCTCCTGAAATTTTATAATAATTCTATTTCTATTTCTCCTATATACATAGGACATCACATTAGATATGGACGATTGTCATTGATCATATTGAGAGACTCGACAGTAATGAAACCGATGCCCGATTTTCATCATCAATAAAACTAAAGATATTTTCTCCCTGAAAACGCTGATTTAAGTTGGGGTTCCACTTTTCTTTCCTTTCATTTTTGTGTTGCCGGTGTTCTCGCTGCAGACGAGTTAATATTCAATGTAAAGCACATGATAAGAAAGTAACTTGATACCTATATGACATGTTTATATCTCAATAATGCCTTTATTTTGTAAAAAAAAAAAGATATTAGAATCAGTAGCGAACCCATGGACGACGCCATTGCCTAACGTGAAGTTAGTATTTCGTAATTACTTCGTATTTTCATGTTTTCAATATAGTGTCATGAACGAATTGGACGGATCACAAAACTAGCCTTCAATGTATGGCAATTTGTTTAAAGGAGCGAGAAATTAGTATGTTGGTACAGAGTTACATTACATTCCCAATTAGCACAACATGCTTCATGTTCTCTGTCACGATTCTGTCATATCATAGTGCAATGCAGATTGTTACCGTCAGTATACCTGATAAGGGACAGCACCGAACGGGACACTTGTGGGAAAGCGGCTCGAACAATTGGAATGATATGCAGGAAGTATCTTTGATGTATTTAACCCCCAACTCCCAACCCCTCCCAAAACACAGAAGTGTCTCTACCTGTGAACAGTTACACCTACGAGTGCCTTGATAGTACTTAGCGTTCTATTTAAGGAACCACGTGCCAAAAATATGTTCTTGCTAAAGACAATAAACATGGATGATATATATTTTTAATAATGAACCAACATTTCTGGAATTAATACTATGATATAAAATGCATCAATATTTAACAAGAAAAAAGCCCAGTTTGGGTACACAAACGGTAGGTTGTAAATCAATGATCGTATTTTAAACCGAAACATTAAAGATGTACAAAATATCATGTATCACTAGACGCGTATGAGATCCCTACAAACAACAAGAAATTGTTTAACTGTTTCAATGTCTGTCAACGTTATCATTCGAATAGTTCAAATGAATCTAATTATCTGTTAAATGTTTCAATCCCTTAATATACTCGTTACATGTCAATGGAATTGAAATGAAAAACATTTCGGTTTTGTGATTTGAATAGTCCATTATGTTCATAACTGTCCATTAAAATCTACAATGGTCAGATCTGGTAAAGAGCAGTTCATCAAATCGAACGTGACACAAAGAGATGGGTCCTCTAATCACAACATACAATCAAGGACTGGCGAAGTTCACTGACAGTTCAGACAACTTAGATGGCGAAATGGAGTGTCTGCTATGCGATTTCCACTGACAGCGTTCATCTTCTAAATGTGTAAATCGGATAATTGAGTTGTATCCATACATTTTACGTGTCAACTGATCCTTTAGGATATATGCTCTACTTCTGTTGCGTGTAATTAACGTAGAATGGTTTTCTAAACCGGTTTAGTTTGAGTCAGTTTGGACAAACCAAACCAAAAGCATTTCTTTGGCATTTCTGTTCCATTAGACCACACAGATCACGACGGTCTAGGTCTAATTGAAATGGGCTGTGTGTCTACTATAATCTAGTATGCAGATAGCACGCTTTAAAACCTCTGTTTATGGTGTACAAATGGTTATTACAATTCCACGTTGCAAAAATATGTCTAATACGATTTAATTATATCAGAAATCATCATGAATCTGATAATTTTATCAACAACAACAAATGTTCTGATCCCCAACCTATATAATAATATCAGCTTCAACAGTAGCATTTTGTAATCGGAAAGGGAACTTGTATATCAATTATGATGTTCTTGAATTTTAAGTGTTTTGGAATCCATTAATACGCTCAGTTTACGTTTGGATTGTCCTCGCAGTTCTGTTTCACACGAGGTAAGATTTTTCGTTCTCCTGAAAGATCAAAAGAAATTATACATTCATATATAATAATAAGAAAGGTATTAACAGTTGTATACAGGTCACTGCAAGCATTTCATATTGGTAACACAAATCACATTGATATATTCCCTATTTTCTTAATAAGTTTTCCTATATTCTGTAAAGGTCTAAATTTAATTTGCTTGAAGCAAATGTTGCAGTACTTAAACAACTCAATAAAAAGAACATACTGAACCTTTTCTTTTTCCTGAGGAACAGAACCAAGTAGAACTGTAAGCCAAAGGCTAACTAATACCCCGCTCCTATATATAGGTCATACATAGGTCACTGACATACTTCCTGTACTCCCTCCCCATGCCAATACATACTTCCATACCAAATCATGTTAGCCCAGATGAACGTGTTTCACTGAAATCGTCCTAGTAGTTAAGGAAGAGTTGTCAGGACAAAGATTTTTAACAAAGGGGACATAACTCCTCAAAAAGGGTCGAAATGAAAAAATACTACCCTAATGCCCGACATCAGGGGGTAATTACCATATCTGTAAATTTGCATTGAAATCGGCCTAGTTTTTTATGTGAAAGACAAAAGTTTTGTCAACAAAGGACAACAACTCCTTTTTAAAGGGTCGGAATGAAAATATACTTCTTGGATGCACAATGTCAGATGACAATTACCATATCTTTAAACTTCTGTGGAAGTTGGCCCCCGAAGTTTTGACGGAGTTGTCTGGACAAGTATTTTTCAACAAAGGGCCATTACTCCGTAAAAAGGGGGTCAGATTGAAAAAAAAATGATACCTGAATGCACAACATCAGGTGGTAATTATTACATCTGAAAAAAAATTGGCCCCTTAGTTTTGGAGGACATGTCCGGACAAGGATTTTTCAACAAAGGGCCATAACTTTGTACAAAAAACTGGTCAGAAGGAAAAAATAATACCTGGATGCACAACTTCAGGTATGTAGAAACTTTCGTTGAATTCGGTCCTTAACTTTAGAAGGAGTCGTCCGGACAAAAAGTTTCAGTATGTTTTCAACAAAGGGCCATAATTTCGTTAAAAAAGGTCCGGATGAAAAAATATCTACCTAAAGAAATAATATCTAGATGCACAGCTTCAGATGAAAGTTATCATATCTGGAAACTTTTGTTGAAATTGGTCCGTTACTTAGAAGGAGTTGTCCGGATTAAGTTTTTCTACGGACAGACGGACGGACAGACAACCTGATTCCAGTATACCCCCCTAGCTTCGTTGTGGGAGTATACCAACCTGAGCCTTTCTTTAACCTGGGAAACAGGATCAACAAACTGAGCCTTTCTATTACCTGATGAACTGAATCACCCCATCTGTTTGTTTGTTCTACCATCTTCCATCCAAGAAGTGTCCTCTTCTTCTTCTTTAGGGATGCAAACCGAAAATATGAATGTATAAAAATATTACATGCTTTATGCTTTCGTTGCGATTATCAATGTTCAATATTGGAATAGCATTTGAAATAGTAAAATTAATTGCGAAATTGTGTCTGATGGCAAAAACAATTTGTTTTAGCGATAACATGTATCTCCCAATAATCTCACATCATTGTCATGTATATTTGAAAATTGCAAATGTTAGCAGTCTATATCATGTTTATTCTCTATGATTCTAGTATACATATATATTGATATATCTGTAAGGGTATACCTAAATCTTTAAAACATTTTACTTCTATTTTGGTTATTAAGACGGTTACAGATTTTGCTCGGTATTGTTATCAACACACAAAAAGAAAAACAAAAATATGATCGATTTAATACCGAATATTTTTGGCGAAAATCTTGCTAAAAGTTATATATTTTCATTGTTATTCACAATCCTTTTCTTTTCTATTACTGCTGTGTTATTTCCTAGCGTTTTGTTGTGAATTGACGATGTCACATCTCCACTTAACTTACCTGTGTCGGATATAAATGACCGGTCATCTTCTTTGTCTTGAGTCATATGTGCTTCAAAATCTGTTTTAAAGGAAGACTTTAAGAAATACAACACACACTATATGATCTTTTAAGACGAATCTGCCATAAAAATTGAAGACAATTTTTTATATCAATTGTATATTCCAAATTCCATAAAGCTCTCTGATTTAAAAGCAAAAACCTACATCAGAAGTACCAGGACATTTATTATTTCTTGCATTCATGTGCAACCCTAAGCAAAGGGCATTAAGTGGTGTTACTTACATGCATTAAGTCCGGTATCAGTATGATCTGCAATATTAAGGACATCACATAATGTTAAATTACTTTGAACTGTACGCCTTCATTCTGTAATTCTTAGCATATTTATGCCATTTGAACATTGAGAGTATATCCTGTCACCAGATACATAAACAAAATCCTTCCTGACCTACACATTACATTTAAATAAACTAGTATTTATATTATTCATAAATATTCATTCGGAAACCTCTGAAAAAGTAGAAGGAGAACAAGACATAACAAGGGTTTTTTTCTGCTTCATCGACGACACGTGCAGTATAAAACCATGGTTTGGACTAAAAATCGGTTAAACTAGGACAAAATATAAAGAAAGGGAAGATTTACATGGAAACCTTTGAAAAAGTACAAGGATCACAAGAACATATATTCCGGAAGGATAAGCGTCTTCTGCTTCATCGGCGACACTCACCATGTAAATGTAGGTAAAATCAACACAGGGCATACTGATGCGCGTGATAATATAACTTTGGCCTTTATAGCACAATAGAAATTGGAATACTTCCTTAAGATATCAAGATGACGACCATAAAATCTTTCTATAGTCTTCATCAATCTACATCTCTCAAAAATCTGTATTGTTCCATGTAAGTTTGTCTGACACCAGTAGACATTTATAACGGAAATCATGATATTTGGATCAAGCTCTTAATTACCGAATCAACTGCAACATGTAAACAACGGATGTTGTAAAAGTTCCAATCGAGAAATCGAAATTATCTCGCTAATTGTATAATTCAGTAAAAAGCCGTCCCTACTTGTCATGTTGCAAGTAATGACTGAAGTAAGCGGCTGCTGTTGCGGAGTCACAATTGTCCTTGGTTTCACGTTAGAGTATATAAGACGGGGTGGTAAATACAGTTATTTATGTATCTGAAAGGGGATTTTGAAGTCTTAGCAAGCGTTTTGTACCAGTCCTGATAACAAAAACAAGTGTTATTGATAATAAATATGTCTACCGATTACCAAAGACTCAGCAGCAGTAATCCCAACGATTTATCAATGTCAAAATATTTGGGAACAATGGGACTGCAAACAACAGATATTCGGTACAGCAATTGTCTTCTTAGGTCTGACTAGACATCATTTATCTTAATAATTCCGTTGAACCTCAATCAGATCGACTTTGTTATGTCTCCAATCTAACAAATACCATACTCTCTTGCAACACTGAACAACAATATTGTACAATGGATTAGGGAACAATATAGAAAACATATTACTTGTAAAATTATCCCTTGACTATTGAAATAATGCATACTACAATGTTCAACAGGTCTCTAGCGGGTCAAGGTTTTAATTGTGACTGTTTCCCATTTGCATTAAAAACACCACATGTGCATTAAAACACCTCGTTTGCATTCAAAACATATTATTTTGCGTTATAACTTTATCAATTTTAGTAAAAGAAGACATCATTTGCATTCAAAACGTAGTGACATGTGCATTCGAAAAGTAGTGTTATGGACATTCGCTCTGATTGCATAATAAATATATAAGTGGCAAGATATCAAACTTGTAAACAGACCAGTTCTTCTGTTTCCGGTTCGAGCCAGTTCCTTATTCAAAAGGTTAAATCGGCACTACTTTATTTATAGTATATCAGTGCTTCATAGCTATGTAAAACAAATTGTTTGATTTAATACAATTGTCATATATTGTATGTTCGTACATACCCTGGACCTTTTTTCTTGTCCATTTCAACGCAAACGCAATGCAAACTCAATACAAACACACCCACACCGTTTTCTTTAAACACACCCCTGAAACGCAGTGCATAGTAGCCCAATAAAACAATTAGATTTAGATGTATTTGGTAGCGGAAGCGTGTCGGTCAGGGAGATCGATGTAAATGGACAACGAAATTCGGCAAACTATTTTGCTTATGTAACTTTTTCACGCAGTCAAAGTTGAATGTTTTCAAAGTTGCTTAGACATATTTCGTGTTCACAGGTATTGGGCACAATTAATTTGAAGCTTGTGAAAGTCTAGTATTCGTAATATGCTTCTCCATTTTATAAGACCCACATACATGTACATAGATTTACACATGCTCAAACATCATGTGTATGTTTAAAAAGGAATACTAAAAACGTTCCTTTAGTAATCAAATCGTATAAGATGTGTAGATGTTTTTAATCCAGAAATGTAGATTTGCAAGGACTCCATTAGAAGGTATAATAGAGTATATGCCAGATCCGTAAGGCTAGGCCTGGCTGGGGTTTTGGCTATATTCACAACTTTTTCGAATTAAGGCAATAACGAAAGAAACTAAATATTCACCGTTAAAAAGAAAAAAATCAGTAAATTTTCTCTAATGTCATTTTTGTGTCGAATTTAACTAGTGATCAGTTTCTGACGAATGCCGTTGTCACTACGTTATGTAAGCATATAACACTGCGTTAAGGAGGTATATTTCTCCCTCAACAAATAATAGCTTTCCTCACTCCCGAGCCATTTGATAACCCTGCTAGCAGTTGGTAAACATTTTGGTTACCCACTAGTTGGTAACACCTTGGACGATATTTTATTGGTCAATCTACTAATGATGACGTCAAGTTACAATGCTTTGCTATGTCGTCTTCCATTGTGACGCCATAATTCATGACCATCGTTTCGCCGATCAGAAACGGGAAAAATGCATTCCAAAGAGAAATGTATAGTTTTCTAGATATACTATCTGAATATTGTCAGAGAAAAAAATCTCTTGATGGTTGAATATCATATTTAAATAACTTTTGATAGTTAATTTACGAACTGTTCAAAACTCTCGAAAACTCGTCTAAATACAATTTGAAAATTAACTTACTCGAATTAGATAAACTTGATAACCAACCATAACTCGTTTAGGAATAACACTACGTTATTGTGTCTTGTTACACTACCTTATGAAGGCATATGGCAGAACGTTAAATGTATGTAAGAATATAACACTACGTTATGAAGGCATATGACAGAACGTTACATGTATGTAGGAATAGAACACTACGTTTTACAGGAATATAACACTACGTTATGTAGGAATATAACAATACGTTATGCAGGAATATAACACTACGTTATGTAGGCATATAACAATACGTTATGTAGGAATATAACAATACGTTATGCAGGAATATAACACTACGTTATGTAGACATATAACAATACGTTATGTAGGCATATAACACTACGTCAAGCAGGAATATAATATTATGTTATGTAGGCATATAACAATACGTTATGTAGGCATATAACACTACGTTATGTAGACATATAAAACTACGTTATGTAGGCATATAACACAACGTTATGTTGGCATATCACAGTACGTTATTTAGGCATATAACACTACGTTATTTAGGAAAATAACACTATGTTATGTAGACATATATCTCTACGTTATGTAGCCATATAACACTACGTTATGTAGGAAAATAACACAACGTTATGTAAGCATAGAACACTATGTTATTTAGGCATATCACACTACATTATCAAGACATATAACACTACGTTATGTAGGCGTATAACACTACGTTATGTAGGAATATAACCGTACGTTATTAAGGAATATAACCGTACGTTATGTAGGAATAGATCACTACGTTACACTGTATGTAGGCGTATAACACTACGTTATGAAGGCACATCACACTACATTAATCAGGTACATATTGTGTAATCCTTACTTTCGCCTGGCCAGTATTCCATTGTGTCGCGTATCTCCGAGGCAATGGTTGCAGCATGAAGGTCAACTGAAACGTGAAAGTTGAAGGGTAAATAGTCATACCATTGCTTTGTTAAATTTATAGAGAATTTATAGATACAACACAACTATGGCTAAATGTCAAACTTCGATTACATGAGAATATTTAAGTTTTCTGGCAAATGAGTGGACCTGGTTTTTTCCACAAAAAAACATTCAATGTTTAATTATGAAGAATATGGTGGTTTTTTATGAAGAATTAATGTTAAAAGATGTAAAAAAAAACGTAATCGAATGCAATTTCGAACGCGATTTTTTCAATGAATCTAAGAAGAAGCATTTAAAACACTTATGGAAATCACATGTATAGTTCTACCTATCAATAAGGGATATGTTTTTACTCAAACCAGAACGAAAAAATAATAATTTACGCTATTTAAAGCAATTGATTTTCTGACTAGATGCAGAGTAAGCTATAGTAAAATAGCTTGTTTGCCTCGGTACATTTCTGGTACATAGCGAAGCTAACTGTACAATTGCAAACATATTTAGCAAAGATTGCAGGATCTTAACACGACATTGCGTTAAGAAGTTCTTTCAAAATGGTGCCGAGTGTTTTGTCAAGCATAACGTCATTGGATAGAATACGACGCAAACGATTTACACTGCCGATGTAAACGTGTTCAATTCATGTGTAGACGTCACAATTACAGGAATCCTAATCCTATAACATTTATGTAAAAGATAATCAAATACAATCCTTGATAAAAAATAAGTGAGTAAATTACAAAGTAAAAATCAAGAAATTTATTCATAGAAACTGAAATATTTTACCTTCACTTTGAACCGGTGAAAATGACACTACAAAAGAAACAGAAGTGTAACATAAGTTACAATTTAACACGTTAATAAAATTTAATAAAGAAAATAACTGTAAAAGTAGATATAGTATCAATGATTATTTGCGTGTGTTATACGCAATATTGTAATATATATAACAATGTGATATTTTAACTACAGAATATTTGTATATGAATACAAAAAAAACACCTCACAACAGAACGAAAATATTTCTGGACATATATGTTCTTAAATTGTGTATAAGATTGAATCTTATATAGATACTTTTATTTGCTTGATTTTGAATTACATCTTAATCTTAAGTAGGTATGATTTCTTCTAAAAGACACCTAATATATACATGTACTATTTCCCGACAGGTTTAGTAACCGGTGTGGTTTTTATCGGACTCTCATATAAATGCTTTGATTAGCGTATTTTTAGAATAACATCTTATTCTAAGGTAAATGCTAAGATTGTTTTGAATACAAACAGTAATTGAAAACTTCTTTAAGTGAGTTTTTGAAAGCTGTTTCCTTTGTCAAGCAAAGATTGCAAATCAGTAAGGTAGATCTGATTTCTTCTAAAAGACAACTAATATACTCGTATCTATATGACAGTTTCAGCAACTCACGTGACCATCATCAGAACTTTCTGGCGACGTGTTGCCATTATACGATTTCCCATAAAGAGAAGGGCACTTGAGAAAGATGTCAACTAGGTCAGAGTATATGGGTTGCGTTGAGTGTTTGAGAAAAATATAGATATAATTTTATTTAGATGATAATTTAATAAAGGACATTATGGGGTGGTTTTTTTGGTTTTTTTTTTAAATATTTCCCTTAAGTTAATGACATTTCAACGTCTTTTACCATATTTCGATACCTAGAAAATTACCAAATCTGGAGACGATGTGGTCCCAAAATATCTTCCATAATGACAATAAAAAGGCTTAAGAAGAACCTATTTTAACAGACATTGCCAATTAACTATCGACGATGTCTATGTATAGATCAATCTAGCATTGCTGCTAATAAACTACTCATTAAAATAGAATTACTCTAATTGGCAAATATAGATGCTAAAATGTATAATGTTATTGCTTGAAAGTTAAAATCACGCCAATACAACTCTTAAGTATAAAAAATACAGAAAAGACAAACAATGGCATACGCAGCATTTTGCAAATAAGGTTAGATATATAATTCTAACCATAAAAGTGCAAGCAACTTACAGTCTAATACAGATAATGATACATTCTTTTTTATTTTCAGTCTCTAATGTGTTGCTAACCACTACAGTTATACGAGAGGTACGTGTATACAACATAAAATGAATTAAAATGTTATTGAAAACACTGAAGAGTATAGTGTGTAGTTGTTTAAATTCGCAGGATTAATATTTCGCGGTTTTCCCGATCAGAAACAGTTCGTGGATATAAAAGTTAGCGCAACATTGCCAGGTAAAGATATCGCGTTCACGATGATACCCTCGTGAATTTCGAGTATTTTCGTTTGAGCCTATACTGTATGTATAAATATATATTCGAGGAAATTATGATTCATGGTATTAATCTTCGTTTTGTATATATTTTTGCACTATCTTTGATTACCACGAACATAGCGAAATATAACCCCGTGAATATTTCCAACTATACAGAAATTGGGACACAAAGCTATATAGTTAGTTATTTAACAATAACCCTCCTGTTTAAGATATAATACTTACTTGGAAACTGTCCTGTAACAAAAGACACATGCAATATAGCAGCGTGTACATTTTATCAACAAGTTAAAATAGTGACAAGAAAGTATCACAAATATGACAATATAATCAAAGATTCTCTTTAATATATCTTTACAAACTTTCTGCCTTCATTAACAAGTGGATCAGGAATGAGTTATGAAACATTTTCCCATGTTTTTTCTTCTTCTGCCATGTGCAAGATGGTTCAAAAAGCTGTATCTAAGTAATTGTACTCTAAATACCAAGGCACACAGATGTTTCCAAATATGGATCCATTCTATGAATAGATGTTATCTAAATAGTATATCTTTTCTACTTTTGTAACTTTCAATCAACAAATAAGTGAATTCAAAATGAAATTGTCAAAAAGTGTTTTGAAAATTTAAATATTTCCTTCCATAAGCATATATTTGGCTACCTTTGCATCGAATTTCAGAAAATTAACGCATTTAATCAAAAAATGAGTTTGCCATCCGTTAAAAATGTATACGTACCATATTCGTAGCTTCCTTGTCCAACTACAAACAAAACGTCAATGGTGTTAATGACACAGATGATAAATCATGTTCACGATTCAATTTTAAATATGACACTTTGAAAACCATTTTGAATAAGACTCTAAAAAAATACCGAAATTTGTAAATTTAATTTGTAGAAAGTGATCATAAACTTAGTGAGGAAACAATACTAGTATACCTATAATTTAAAATATTGTTTATGAATGAACAATCTTACCGGTTTGTTTTGCGGGCATATTTGTATCTGAAATTGTAATATATAATGCATTAGATCGCATAGTATATTACGCACAGTGGTTTATAAAGGTGAAATCCGTGCTTTAAAGCGATTCCTATACAGGTATTGTCATGGTTTACTTCGAACTAGAAACTTACTCATCCATCCATGTTTAGTTCAATTTTAAAAATATATAAATTGACATCATGTATTAGTTATATTGCCTATATAGATAAACTTATGAGATTTCACCATACACACACAGTACAAGTGTGAAAAGTCACACCACCAATACCTTCCAGTCAGAACAACCACAAAAACACGTCAGTGTATATATGGACTTCCAAAACTAATTCACACCAATTAGAATAATCATAAAAACGCGCAAGTGTATATGTGAACCTCCACAAATTATACACACCAATCAATATAACCATTAAAACACGAAAGTGTATATGTGAATTTCCACAAACAATATAATAGCATACGAGTCAAAACAATTATGCAAATATTTAAAGCAGTTTGAACTACTAAATAAACAATACATATCAGCCTGACAAACAATTCATACCAGTCAGAACAATTCTACAAACCTGAACTACGACACCAGCACTGCAAACCAGACGGAAAACAACACAAAGTACATACCAGGTCGAACAAACAGAACGCCAGGTCCTAAAAAATGAAACGAGAGAATATTTTTTACGAAATTAACTTACTGATTTGAAAACGTCATACTTGATCTTGTAGTAATTTTTTCCGAAACGGAGATGTTTTACCACCATCATATATAGATCAAGATCACAATTCTGATTCCCAATGACGGAATACTGAGATGACGTCATTGTGTAGTTTACATTTTGTTAGAGTATGTATTATACATGTACATGAAACAATAGATAATATTTTGGTGAATCTTAGGGTCGAATTCACGATCATAAAATATCGTAACTTTCAGTACAGCTAGCGGTGTGAGTGCAGTAAGGCCAGTGACGTAAATCTCAGTAAATTTTAATTTATGTAATATGTTGCGTTCCGCACAAAAATGTCAAGTGTGAATAGTAGAAATATTTGTAGATTGTAAATCATCCTTAGGACATTAGTCCTAATATTTGTCTAGTAAACAAATAAGTTTAAATAACTACAACTTGTATTTGTTCATTCCAAATTTGATTCCAAATAAATCCTTTTTAAAAATGACCTCGACCCTTTTATTCAAGCCATTTACTCAATTCTCAAAACTATGCTGAACACGAAACTAAGGCGATTTACTGCCTTCTGTGTCATGAATCCCGGTCAAGTACTAATTGTTAACGTGTAGGTGGGTGAATTATATTAGGTATCTTTCAGAGAATCACTAAAAGTAGAGATTACATCTAAATACAGCCATTGACATTGTTCAAGTATTCTCGATCCACTCCCCACCTATATAATAGTAATTTTCCAGCAATCAAGACGTCAATCACTGGTATTAGCGTGATTGAAAACGATATATGTCTAACTTATTACTGGTTTAAGTGTGATAAATGTTGACTAATCAACTGACTGCGAAACTGATATTACATTTTTTTAACGGATGTACATGTTAGCGTGATATTTCAGGACTAACCTACTGACAGCATTATATGTCTATTGCTAAAATTGGAGTAGGCGTGATATTCTAAGACTGACCTACTGACAGCAATATCGCTATAATTGGCGTACGAGTGATTTTTAGAACTAATATACTAGTCCCGATAAGTCTCATATTATCATTGATGCAAGCGTGACAATCCGATATTAATTTACTGACCGTGATATGGTGTTTGACAACGTTACTCACCTTTATGAGTCTTATTCAATTCTGAAACAAAAATTAGTCAGTCATATTTATATATAATGAATATATAAAGAGGAAATTAAAAACAAACTTCTTATTTACAAACAACATAAATCGATCACAGGTTTTCATAGTAATGACCTTTACTGACACGTAAACACATTAAAAAAGCAGTGTATACTGTATAGGTAACTACATGTATATCTTACTTCTCTAGTTGTTACTTAGTTCTATTGAAGCGTACATTTATTATCAAAACATGTGTATATTAGATAGACAAAGTGGCATATTATTTAGGCACATCAATATGTTTGTTATTTCTATTGAAATTAAGGTATTTTCCCTGTTGCCAATTTACGACTATGTATTACACACGAGCATCAATCGAAACAGCTCAAGTCTCAAATTTAATATCAATCATTTATAAATAATATTTTGACTATTGTCTATCTGTATATATATTGTCATATGTGTAATAAATGTGGAACAAAGCACCTCCTAACTGTGCACTCGTGTGGTGTTTTTTTTTATTCTAATAACATATTTCAGACGAAGTCATGAATGGATGTGCTTATCCATTTTCTTATATTACTGCTTTGCATAGTTTGACGTTATCGAATTATAATTATATACGTACCAGAAAATTGGCTGCCAAATTCAATGTCTGGAATAGGAATAAGTTTACATTGGAAAGTAATAAGACCAAACTAGATCATTCATTTTAAACAAAGACAAATAAATCGTCACAAAAAAGTGATGAATTCAAGTAGGCATGATGACATCAGTTATGCTTGTAAATAAGATGCAATTACGGCAATATTAAAATAGGACAGAAAATCAGGGTCGAAAAGAAAACGGAAACCGAAGGAGAACAGAAAACAAAAAGAAACCCTTAAATGATTAACTATAAGTAAGGTAAACGTTGTTAGCTTGACATGATGTTCCCGTCCTGAAACAAAACTATTAAATAACTTGAGGGGGGGGCATGATTAATTGAGTTGTTCATCGAAATGTATATGGTCTTACCTAGTCTAGTCATTTTGTAATACAAACCTGAATCATCGTCGTCATCTTCATCATCGCTATCATTAATAGCTGTCATAGGTGTTCCTGGAAAAGAAAATGAATCAATTTAAACATTAACATGAACAAAATAACATATACTACTGACATAGTACCAATAGCTATTGTTTTACACAAATATTAAAAAAATAAATACGTGTAGTCATTATAAAATGAAAACCTATTACATTATTGATCTTACCCATTCGATTTATTCAAGGTCTGTTTCATATACAAAATAATACACTTACCTAGCACATTTATTTATTTATTGGTTTATTGACAAATCTCACACACAGAAGGAATAAATTATGAACGTTTCGTTTTGGAGGTCAAAATGATATGTCAATGTCAGGACATTGTATGCAAGTCTAGACATTTCGTATCAAATGCCAACTGTCACCAGGAAGTAGTTTAAAATTGATTGCTTACCAGCAGGCGTCTGATTAGGTCTGGTCGCTGAAACTTTAAGAGAATAAATGATTTATATCACCATCAGCTCAAATATCAATACTCTTTTTATCATTACAATAAAATCAGACTATTAAAAATAAGGTTCCGTATTATTATCTTAGTCAGTGTATCGTTGTAGATCTAACTGAACTGTTAGCATACAAAACAATGTTCGAATAATTAACTTTGTTGATGTATTGCGTTTGCTTCAAATATATTTTTTGATCTTGAATGGTTAAATTTAGACGTTTTTAAGTTACAACTGTATTAAAAATTTAAGCATTTAACACAATTAAATTCTCTGAAATCATTTTAAGACGTCCGCATTACGCGAACTTTATTTATGACGTCATTATGTTTGACGTCTTAAGGATGTGTACACTGTTTATGACGTCACAAAAAAAATCGTATGAAAAGCCGCTAGATGGGCAAAGTACTAGCGAGATTTAGTCTTCGGTGTTTTGTTTTATTATACTTCTATGATCACATGGACGTTTAACCATTTTGACCGCTGTATTATATATTATATAGATATATATCTAAAGAACGTTGGATAAATTATTTTGTCATGGTTTAAGTTAATGTTATACTAGAAACGAAACATAGCATGCGTCAAAATCACTGTAAATTAAAAAAAAAGTTTCGTGACTCCTTCTTACTTTTATTCTATATAATTGGATCGCAATGCAATTATACTCTTCTGGAAGAATAGATCCGCCGTATAGTTTTGAGTGACATGTTTCAATTTATAATAAGGGGTTAAAGGGGCTATTTAGTACACGCCTTTAAAATTTGTCAGGTAATGAAATATTTTTCTTCTAACAAAACTTTGCGTATGACCTGATATCCACTGTCAATTTAAACTACTATTCGGGTGGCAGGTGACGCTTAAATTGGCACAGCAAACGCCCACTAGCAGGAAACAATTTGCTTGCAAACATAACCACGCGACTCGCACACAATGAGTTTGATATTTACATGTATTATTTCTCTGCTCTCAGAATTTTACAGCGTTTTGTTCATAGTTGAATTGTCACAAAAACAAATAAAATTGTTGTAAGAGTACGTACAAAGATTGGTCCTGAGGGTGAGTTTGAAAATAAAGCCTGTGTACGATATCTTCTATTTGAGTATCAATACGTTTAATAGAATGACTCGCTCATGCAAAAACCAAGAAGTCATTAGGAAAATGCCATTCAAGCAGAGCATATGATCAATGCGCGAATTCGCCTTTTTTCATCGGACTGGAAGCCATTTATATTTACAAAGGTTTAACACACATGCACCTGCT
The DNA here is from genome assembly GCA_032359455.1 of Chlamys rubida. Lineage (NCBI taxonomy): Eukaryota > Metazoa > Mollusca > Bivalvia > Pectinida > Pectinidae > Chlamys > Chlamys rubida. Next base: position 34,790 of record JAUMHH010127742.1, read on the forward strand.
CAGATGGTAGGAAATGTACCACCAACTACCTCTAAATGTATAGGTATGTGATTAAGTATTTCCTGGTATTTAATGGTGAATACAAGGATATGATTTGTTCTTTCCAATGCTTCTGAGCTAATTGGTCATACAGAGTTCTATACCCCAATTTAGTATCAAAAGGACTCCGTTCCATGGTTGTGAAAATAACCACTTCCATTGAATAATCAGAGATGGTATACTGCAAATCGAAACCACGCATGTGAAAATAATGTTAATTGAACAATATAGCTTTTAATGCTGACTCTTTCGTCTTTCGGAAAATAGTAACTTGAGAAATATACGACAAAATAAAGTAGAGTCTGTAACAGTCTCTATAAAGGATGTTAGTATGGTAATCGATTCACCTGTTATTACGTACCAGTAAGTGACGTTCCTGACCTCCGCGATCTACCTGCAACATATAATACCAGGTTGAGATTATGTTTAGAACTGTTGTCAGATTTTTTGGCTATTTTTTAAACCATGTTGGAGAAAATAACATGGAAATCAAAAACGTTTTTGTATTGATGTATAAAACAAACGTTGTCAAATAAAGTTGACAGGGGGACCTAAGTGTATCTAAACATGCAAGGATAAAAGAACCAATTATTAGAAAAAAGAAGCAAAGAGCGTTTATCAAACAGTATGTGTCGATGCAGAAAACCAAATAAAGCAAACATTGTATTGCACCATATGGCAATTTCGTCAAGTACTAAAGGTCAAAAGAATGAAAAGCAAACGTCTAACGTGTCCCATAACATATATATTTACATTTGCTCTGCATCCTTCCATTGTAATGCATTGCAAAGGCAAATGTTGTTATGAAACTATAACAACATTTACTATTGTAACTTCATCAATCTTTATTGTGACGTCATCAATTTCATTGTTGTCAACACTTGATTTGCTGTTCAAAACCTGTTCGATATAACTAAATAAAGCATAACTACTCTATCAAAATGTAAATATAAATAATGAATATTTTAGCAAATTTTGATATGGTTCTATAACATACATTTCTATTGCTGACAATCTTACATAAAGCCATACCGGGCCTTATTAAGTTTTCCATCAATAGAAATGTGTGTTATAGGACCATAACAACATTTGCTAAAACATTAGTTGCTTAAGTATATTACAAAAAATAGAAATGTAGCCCAACAATAGAGTCAACCACCTTGTTACATTAAAAATGTTACTAAAAATACGAAGTAAGGACGAAGATTTATTAATTTCAAATTTATTTTGTCGAAGCAAAATGCCCAACAAAGTAAACGTTTTACTGTGCCATATGGCCATTTTGTTCATCAGTGGTACTAAATGTCCCAGAAATATTTGTTAATAACGAGTATCAAATTATATTATTATGAGGAATTTCTGACATGGTTGTAAAATGAGCCTTCATTTGATGGCCCCTTTATAATGATATTACATCATATTCTTCAAATCGAAACCGCGCATGCGTATGATGTAATTATAGAATATCTTTCAAGGCTGACAGTATTGTTTATCGTGAATTCGTTGATTTATTTAAATCTGGTTCCAAGAAGAAACATGGCACACTAAAGCATAATATGTTACCATCACTAACAGTTGATAGGGTGATGATTCACACTGTGCTACATACCTGTTAGTGAACTTTCCGTCATCCGGGATCTACCTGTAACACGTGATACAAGGTTGAGATTTCTGTTGAGGAACTCTTGTCAGTTGTATTGCTATTGGAAAATGTTGTTGTCAGGGAAACAATACCTCATATAAAACCTCTTTTTCGTTTAATGGTTGAAGATTTTAATATCAACGGGAAAATCTCGTCATTTTATTTCTCGATTTAGTCCGTATTGCGATATGATACGATCTATAACTAGTACGGAAATATTGTGAAAGGAGAATTCCACACAATGATTAATTCAGGCTTTATAAACCACTATTTTCTTTGATGTCATAGTACAACGCCACCTGACCCCGCTGAAATAAGGTGTTTATTTGTCTCGAATCTAAGGAATGTTTGTTTGTTTCAGTCCCACGTAATATTGATTATTTATCTCAAAGACAGTTTTTCTATCAAAGGCCCTAAATCAGGATGTGACGTCTTGCTAAATAACGGCGTTCATCAGTCTTGATTACTATATACATTTATAGTCTTTGAAGTTTCTTGATTGAGGAAATATTTGACGTGAAAGGATCATTAATGAAGGAGGGTCGGAATTTGATATAACCAGTTCCATAATAAAACAACGCAAAGACAACTGATGTCTCAGAACACCTTACATCTGAATGTGACTAGGAGATCTACGTGGTCAGATTTGTTCCACACATATATCTCAAACAAAGTACAATGTCTGGATCAAATATGACAGCATAGATCCTGATGATCCTGTAAAAAAGAGTATTATTGTCAGTGTCCAGCTGGTAAAAGAAAGGTAGGTATCTAGAGATAGACTTTAGGACCAAGAATTAAGGTAGAGTCCGACAAGTAAACTGTATGACCAAGAATTAAGGTAGAATCCGACAGATAGGCTATATGAACAAGAATTAAGGTCGACTCCGACAGGTAAACTATATGACCAAGAATTAAGGTAGATTTCGAAAGGTAAACTATATGACTAAGAATTAAAGTAGATTTCGACAGGCAAACTATATTACTTAGAATGAAGGTAGAGTCCGACAGGTATAATATATGACCAAGATTTAAGGTAGAGCCCGACAGATAATCTTTATGACGAAGAATTAAGTTATAATTAAGTTGCCGATCTACTGATGAAACATGTGCACATGAATAATGAATTCATTCGTTTTCTTTTAATAAAGCTGTCTTTCTATCACGATATTCACATACACAGCGAAACGTTCATTAAAACGACTGCGTCTGAAAGAAATCATGTTGCAAACGTTGCAAAACAGTTTTTGCAATATATTCGTTATGATGAAAATATTGTCAATAAAACAGAATACGACTAGTATTTATGTTGCAAAAAACAACGTAATGTTGCAATACAGATGCGACTTTCCTTAAATGTATTATAGGATGCATCATGGGAGTTTCGAGGGATGAAATGTCTGTAAGAATGTTGGCTAAAACGTGCAGAGTAAGCAAGACCCAAAACGATAGATGATACGTCAGTAATTATTATTATTTTTAAACAGGATAGCTGATTAAAGATTAAACAGTTTAGGATAAATGTAAAACATCTGATCACTCTAATAGACGATGTTCCCTTGAAGTACATGTAGATATGTAGGTGTTATAAAATGGGGAACTGACATCCTGTGGAAAGTGATAACGCTAAATGTTATTTTTAATTTTTACTCAATGTATCAACATATGTGATAGAAGACGGCGTCATTCAAAGGTATATCCGGTTGTTGTTTTGTTTGTTTTTTGTTTTTTGTTTTGAAAATTCCATTTGTTTATATTTAGCTCGGCTGGAAAAGTAATAATGGTAATAAAGACTGCATTAAGAATGAGCTGTCCGGTATTCAGGTCAGAAACCTCCGATCTGAGGACATCATCTACACTATAGCCAGTCTATATCAGCTACATCAGTGACATCTACCGTACTAGTAATGATGTACACCTTACCCCTGATTGATGATCTCTCTGTTTCTGCGCCTGTTGTGTACGTAGTGACGTTATCATCAATATCATCAACAGTGTATTTAGTGTTTTCCTGTTCCCCCTCTTCCTCCTCTTCCTCTTCCTCTTCCGAATCTGTAATATAAAAGTCATCACCAAACGTGTTCGATCATACGTTAAGTACACGAGAGTCACGTCCCAGTACACAACAATACAATGGATTACTGAATTAATATGTTATTCATTTTATATATTCTCAATACAAAATTGAATGGTAAAATATAGCAAGGATATAATATAATGTAAAACCTCGTTCTACTGTCACCATTTGTCCAGATAAATGTACGCGTTATAAAGGGGTTTGGCGATAAATTGAGGGAAAAGTATCAAGGAATTTCTAAACAAAACAAAAAGAGGAGACATTGATATACGTTGAAATATATATATTGGCTGTAAGCGAGGTAGCGAATGGAACTAGGGCATTTTATCTAGGATTTGCTGTGACTTCATTTCAGCAAATATGATATAGAATGACTAACCAAGAGCTAATTAAATAAGTTCCGTTTTCATATTTGAATCATAAATATCGAATAACGAATATTAACAGATACCGGAGACAGATGATGATAAACCTCGACTATATATATCAAAAGGAGTTAATGTATCAATCGTGACAACAGAAATAACTTCAAATAGCAGGTATCGTAGACTGAATGGAATTGAATTCAAGACAAAAGTAAATATTTTTACTTATTTACTTTGCTGATAAAAGGGACAAAATTTACCTCGACCAATCAGATTACAGGATTTTCACTAGAGGTATAATAAACGCCATTATTACTCTAGGAGGAATAATTGTATGATTTATTGATATTGCAAGTAAAACATACAAGTTTCACTCTGTTCGTGTAGCTACACACGATTCTCACTCTCCGAGGAGTAAGCACAGACCAATTGTATGTTCAGTGAAGTAATTATATGCCATTCTGACACTCGTAGAAGTGTCGCATGCCGTTCTAAATCTCATGAAAATAACCATACGTCATCTGCATTCTCAAGGGGGTACCTGTATGTTCATAGAAAAATACATAAATGTCCATATATTTTCACGCTTAATGGAATACATCCATGGATGGTATATAGTATCAGCAAGACTAAGGTATCGGTAGGATTCATTAATCCTGCATTCAACATTTTCATTGATATTATACATTGAAGCGCTTATATTTCGCTGAAGTTTATTTAGTTACTAACTTAATGCAATAACCATAACGAAGACGCACTGATGTACTTGTATAAACATATATACCAAACAAGGATTGCTATAAGGTTTTGTCTTCGCTCGTACCTGAACGATTTTCAGTCGTTTGATTGTTCTGGTTCAAACATCAGAGGAGTAAATCACCTATATCTTCATGGAATACATATATGCCATATATATGACTATACCATTCTCCGACTTAGATATCGGTTGGCCTCGTTAATCCTGTATTCATCTTTTTTATTGATCAGTGAAACGCTTACATTACGCGGAAGTTTATATAATACAGATCAGCTAACTTCCATAATGAATACAAACGATAGCTAATTGATGTTAGCATGGGATATTTTCTCAGTGTGTCTTCCTTTAAAGTTTTGTCTGTGCTCATACCTAAATGTTCCCAGTCTTTCGTTTGTTCTGGTTTTAAGATCTGAAGAGCCAGTTACAGATTAAATATAGAAAAACATCGTTTTTATGTTGTCCTCTCCCA
>JAUMHH010127743.1:0-20940 GCA_032359455.1 Chlamys rubida
GTATGAAGGGCTTCACAATAAGGTACACAATGTAAAGTGTGTATGAAGGGCTTCACAATAAGGTACACAATGTAAAGTGTGTATGAAGGGCTTCACAATAAGGTACACAATGTAAAGTGTGTATGAAGGGCTTCACAATAAGGTACACAATGTAAAGAGTCTAAGAAGGGCTTCACACCATTCAAATGTTTTTGATATCTTATGTAATGATCATCTAATTCCTGGTTATCCAATCCGTATGGTATTATTTACTCGATCGGAATACCGGAAGTACAGTTGTGGGACCGCACAACACACCAAAATTAGCGTGCGCACATCGTGCATACATCGTGCACACACCATCCTCACATCGTCCACACATGGTGCGCACAACTGTGCGATTTAACAATCGTTCGCCCCGTAATGCGCTTCTCTCCGCACAAATGTGCGATTTGGTAGAATTGGTTGATCACTATTACGGAATGAAAAAAATCCGGAGCCCTCGTATGGAATAAGGAACACTGTATATATAAATTGCTCATTAAATTAATTATAACTATGTTTAATTTTCCACAGCATTACAGCGACAGTTAAACTGTCAAGAATGGGTTTAGCTACCAGGTAACAGAACAAGTAAATAACGTATTGATGAATGTACAAAGAGAGCTGATATGTGATACCGTATGACCGTTATGAAAACATAACTGTACGTTAGGTATTTGTTATTTGCATTTGTTTTGGTCTATATCATCCCTTCATTTGGATTTTCACACCTTAGCGAGTTACGTAAGTGCCTAGGGTGTGGAAAAATATGGTCCAGGTACAGGTACATAGTGGCTATGTTTACCTGTATACGTGACCGTGTCAATACATGCATGTATTATTTTACATGTGTCGATTTGGGTCGTCTAAAAAACACCGACATCATTTCTGAATTAAAAAAAATATAGATAGAAAGATCAGCTTATATATGTAGCTAGAATATAGAAATATACTTAAAAAGCAAGTTGATATGTTTAAACACGAAGCCGTATTTATTGTTAAGTCATTTCGCAATTTAAACCAACCACGATTGTCATCGCACAACGTTCGTCCATCGTCCGCACAAATGTGCGCAAGCAATAATCGTCCAGATTTCAATCGTTCGCCCATCGTGCATGCATCGTGCACACTCCGTGCGCACACCGCGCGCACACCGCACATCGTGTAACGTTGTGCGTTCCCACAACTGTAGCTCTTCAGTAATATAAATGACTACAAATCAGCATTCACCAAAATTCACCAACCGTATAGTAACTACTATATGTTTTGTCAAAACAAACAGAAGCGAGTCAAGTAGATTTTCTGTAGTAAGACACAATTTTAGGGAACCTATGCTCATCTGAATGACTAAATGATGTTTGCCAATTTTTAATAGCTCCGATTTTCTGTGGGTAGTATTGAACACTGGTGTCTAATCCATATGCTTCTAACTTTCTTCATCCTTAAACATTAATTCAATCAATTCATCATAATGTTGTTTTATGTCGTTTTTTGTGTTAATAAAGAACACCTTCATAAGTGTTTTCAGTTTCTAATGAGAGGATTTTTTTCGAAAAACTCAAGCCCTAAGTTCCGTGAAAAAAAAAACCTATTTACGGCTTCGTTGTCATTAAAGCGGTATTTCCAGCCCGCCAATGTCGACTTGTGCACCATAAACACACATTACCCACTTCAAAACGTCAACGGGTTTTCTTTGTTTTAGAGAATGACGAGGACATATATCTATTAGCTTTAAAATTTAAATTTTATTAAAAACAATGTATGATTTAAGTCAGGAATCAAATCACATTTCTTATCACGATTCGGAATACTACGAAGCAAGGAAACACAATCTGAACCATGTTGTTCACAACATTACCAATCTGTTTCCGGACTACGTGCGTCAACTGTATCAGATCGTTAGTAGTAGTAAATATAAAATATCCGCCAGACGACAGGTGGGTTACATTTCACAAAGGTCAGTGACAGGCGTGTACGCTAATTGACAAAAGAACAATGATAATATGTTTAAAAGTATCACTGAACGTTACACAAAGCTGATTTTCTGCACCTACATTTAGGTGTATTGCTGAAGGCCATCACATCCTCCCACAATCTAGATATCGGTGGTCTGCTGAATTTGCACTGCACTTACAGTATATCATTAGCCGGTTCTGAAATACTGTAACTTAGTAAAGTTCGTACACCCAAAAGTCTACGAAAGCCTTCAGCGTTATCTCCAATGAAAAGTTAACATTTTGCCTTTTATTCACGAAAGTATTACTGAATACCAAAACAATTTCATACAGATAAACCCTTCTAATTCCTCTGATTTAATTTTCGTTTCGTGTTATTCTGTTACAAACCTCCCTAGATTGAAATCATGATCATTAACAGACATAAACAAAAGTTTACTTTGGAATTGGTTTAACTAGCGTTGTTTGTTTCGGTTGTCTGTCCAAGCCACAAACTCGGCTGTCCAATCAGATATTTCATTAGTGTTTTTGGATGAAGATCCCTTCAGCAGACTTTCAACTTTATCTTCATGAAAAGTCTTGAATCGGTGAAAGGTATTTTCTGTACCTACGTTCGAGGTTCGAATATCTAATTGGGTTTGCTATTATCCTCTACGGAGAAGACATGGAAAAGCCTGAAGGTGGTCAGCTGCTCTCATCGCAACACTTGAGGTCTTTTTCGTTTCCTAGCTTTTCGGTCTTCTTTGTTTCTTTCCAGACTACTTTGTTTCCTGACTGTATGCTTTGTTTCTTTCCTGTCTTCTATGTTTCTTTCCTGTCTACTTTCTGTTTCAGGCAGTGTCTCCCTAGGCATCCGTTCTCATATAACACCGGTTGTTGCGACGACTTTAGACTCCAAACAAACAAACAAACAAACAAATTTCTTACATGTACAGTCAGTTCCTTCCCAACCAATCATCTTCTAACAACTACTACCTTACCGACAAATTAACTTCCTACAATCACTTACTTCCAGACCAATGACCTTCTAGCGACCTTTATCTTATTTACCAATGACCCCTGCCCTAACGAACACTGACCTATTAACCATCTTTGTTCTACCGATCGGCCAACGCCTTTTTATTATCGACAAAGCGATTTGGAAGTCTTGTTTATTCCATACAGAACCAAATTGTTGGTTGCGGAAACCCCGTTCACGCCTATCCCTGTTTTATTGTAGGTGTTGACATTTTAACCAATATTGTTTCTGTCACTTTTTAGCAAACCCTGAATAAAAAATCTAAATTTGGTCTTTTTACTGCCTCAACAATTTAAAGGTCAGGAAACATATTAACATCCTTTACCAGAACAACAGGAAAACATTCTGCAAAACTGATAATCAGTTTATAGGGTTTAACGTGTAGAAGCAGAAACGATAAAATACGGACGTGCCTCCATAGATGTACTATGTGCGGGTGTACTGGAGGCGGGGCATTGATGTATTTGACTCTTTCAGATTGTACAGATTGTATGTCGATTTGAGAGTGCTACCTCTCTGAAAAACCATACCCAAGGTACCAAGCACTGTATTCCCTCTAGTCACATGATAGCCAGTCGTTTAACTTACTCTTAATGCTGAGCGTTTAGGAATGACAACTGAAATTTTAAGAGCTTTTATTATGTTCTGACCTGGGGGCAAAACCCATCGCCTTCCTAAAATTGGCGAATGGTCTGCACTATAGGCCAAAATGAGCTGATGCCATGGAGTAATTACGAAGTATGAGATAAACAATAGAATTTCAAGCAACGATGGTAAAGGCAAGATAATATCCCAAGTGTTGTAAAAAGTTACGTTATACTTTTAGTTTATCACACTGTGTTTTCAGGGTTTGTCGTGAGAACAATTTTCTCATCGCGAGCACGGTGGAACCGAGATTTTATCAACGTGCGAGCGATGAGAAAATCGTTCGAACGACAAACCCTGAAAACACTTTGCGATAAAATTTTGCTCATCTATATGCAACTACTTTGTATGTTTCACCATTCATAAAAAATAGACTTAGCCCCCGTACAATGCATCTTTCAACGGACCGCAAGTTCAGGTAAGTTCTCCGACAAACGTCAACAAATACAAGGGTTTTCGCGTGGAGGAAAACAATGAACTTGCACTTTACCGAGAAAACAAATATTTTGGAAAATACCATTGCCATTCGCTGCTCCATTTGCATATTATCGCTCAAAATTATATTAATTTCCTCACAAATTTTAAGACGGAATTAACAGCAATTTGTTTATGATGGACTATTTTCTTCCGCGGACTACTTATTAATGAATAGTAGTGATACGTCTCTGCGAATGAGCTGCAAGCTGTGATACCGAGTAAACAAAAAAAATACGCCAGATAAGTTAGCATTCGTGTAATCCTCCCTTATTCGCTATCGCTATCGATGACGCAGACTCTTCTCCGTTTTGATTGATGTGTGACTGTGACTACTGAAGTGTTTTCAAAGTCGGCGTTGTGGCCCAAACTGATAGTACAGCCGGTGAATAAAGATCCAACATGGCCAACAGGCGGTACGTCTGTAATGAAAACGTTTACATTTGGGACTATCATAAGGATAATTCAATCTTAAACAATTGTTTCGTTTGAAAATTATTAAGATATACATCACGTCTGATTGCATATAATTAAAACGCTTTATATGTACCTGAATTTGGTAGTCAGATTTGCTGTGGCATGGTGGACGGCTTCGCCTGGGTTGGGGTGACAACAACGATCCCTCAACTGACACCTGCTGGTTACCTAAAGTTAAGAAGGAAAATTATATCTTTTAATTGTTACACTTATTCGTTACATGCTGTAGTCAAGAAATATTCAGTCAAGTCAAAGCATAACTCGCCTACATGTACTGTGGCTCCTTGGGAAGGACGCATTGTAGGGAATAAGGCTGCATGTGGAATCAATGTTTTTTTCAGCTTGTAAGTGGTTACCAGCTGTGAATTTAAAAGTGAGGGAAGGAATTTTAGATTTTTTTCAAGTCAATGGCAATCAAGTTTTGGAAATCAAGTTCAAGTAAGTTTATTTTGTTTTTATTTCTTTTTTTTGTTAAGTTTTCTATGAGCTAAGAATTATAATTTTACCTGCTGCAGCTGTGTAGGGAGGATGCATCGGAGGGTACGCAGGTACATGTGGATACATTCCGTAAAATGGGAACAGTGTGGGTCCTGGCCAGAATGCATGGAAGGAACTATATGATGGCGGAACTTGGTGGCAGGGTGTTGATCATTGGTAGTTGAAGGTGTTTCCTCAGATGCTGTTAATGTATGGTCACCAGAGAGAGTAGATCCAACAGACAACTGGCGTGACATTTATTGCTGTTTCCAAAGAGTTCTTGGAGTATGAATTTAAAGAATTCACATTTTATGTCCAGAATGCTGCACCACCTTTGTGCAATCAAACCCAGCATTCAACAATTCTGTGACCACGCCTTTCCTTCCTGATACTGCTGTCAGTTTCTTACCAGATAAGTTGCCCTTTTTTGCCATTTCTGGATTGAGCGATCTTATTTTGTTAACAACTTCTGCATACCATACAGCTTTTTTATGGTTCTTGATGATTGTCAAGTACAAAGGACTCTCATCTGATAACATAGCAGCTGGCCTTCTACTGCGATATTCCTTTTAGGTCTGCACTGGGCACCTGATTGGGTCTGCTGGAACTGCCCAGGCTTTCATCACATATGTTTTCATGTTTGATGGGTCAGAGCCTGAAATTTAAACCTAACGTTTTAAAAAATGGTCATTTCATCCCTACTGTACATTTACAAAAAAATGATATATCATAATATATTTAATATTGTTAAATTTGTTAACTACTCTATTGTATAACATCTGATCAAGTGTGACCATTTTTTTCATGATTTCAATCAGTTTTGCCACAAACAATTCATTATTTTCAAAATCTTAGATAAACTAACATACCTGTTCTGGTCTTTTTCTGACGCTCACTGGTGTGTTTCAAAACATCCCGGCCATTTAATTTCTTCAGTGTAATGTCTCCCCATCTTAAGTTGTGAAGTTCTGTTGCTCCTCTTAGTCCAAATTGTTCATAAATATGTAGGTATAATGTGTACTTAAGGCTTTCTGAATCAACATCGCCCAACACTTCTTGATCTTTTAGCTGCTGTTTGTCTTCTGATGTCAGTGGATCTGATGCATTGGGAAGGTTGCCTTTTCCTTGCTTCTTCAGTTGAGTTGGATAAGCTTGGCCTTCAAAGTGTCTTGTGGGTGTTTAAATTCTATGTCTTTACTAATGCCCTTGTTGTACTTCTTCCCTTTAAGGAATCTTTTTATCATTGATGCATGGCCAAGTAAAGCTGAAGGCTCATAGTCTTTACTTGCCCCAGATTTACTCTTTCTAATTCTAAGGTAAAACTCTGCCAAATACATTTTTCTTCATTTCTTTACGTATTTCTTCATCTTTTAAATATGTTCACCGAAGTCATCATCTTCCTGACAGTGTTCCTGCTCTGTGTAATAGCTATATACTAGCTGTCTGGCCAGCTTCGTCGTTTCTCAAAAACCTTTCCAAAAACGTTTATTTTTGGCTCCTCTGTGTGAAGATTTCTTCACCCAGTGTCATTGGTTTGTTTTCTTTTACATTTTCATCTTCAATACTTAGCAGATCTTTCAATCGGTATCATTAGGTGACATGAAGTCTGACAGTTGCAAGGCCATTCTGACTCGTACGAGCAGACGAACAGATCAGACGTAGAAAAAAATGGCCTCATAGTAAAGTTGACCTCGTAGTTAAATTGACCCTTGACATACAGAAAAGTAGTTCCGGTTCATGACGTCACCAGGCGCGAGCAGACATTCTTTTTTGAGAAAATACGTTCCCAAGTGCTGGGAAATGGGGAAAACCCGTTCAGAAGTTCTTCTCAAGTTGTTCTTAGCTTCTTCTTGAGTATTCTCATACTGACAACCCATGATGATACATTTATCATGCTACCGGTAGGTTGTATAAAGTAGTATATAGATGATAAACATTATTCTCACCAATGTGCCATTATACACTTGTCATGACCAGTAAGGGGACAACTTAAAATCCCCTGGTATAAAATAGTATGGGTTGATCGCCCTTAGAATGCCCCACCCTCCCTTCAAACAGATTGTTGTGGTCGTACCTTTCCAAAATATCTCCCAGGTTTATCAAACGCACGAGAAACTTCCCCCGTTTCCATAAACAAAGCTTGCCTACTTTGTAATAAACTTCTTCTACCCGACTAAGAATTCAATACAATATCACAACAAATGTCACAGATTACCTGAGCGACATGCAAAACAACGAACATGTCTTGTACTGAAATCGATTAGTAAAGACCGATTTCATTACATCATCCCGTGGGTTGTCAATTATGACTAAAATATCAGCAGCAACTATGGAGTCGCCACTGGAGTCGTATTTTCTTCACACTAGCTTGGCTTTCAATTTGGAACATGATTCTGAGGTGATCAGGTTTACTCGAGAATACTTTAAAAGCTCACTATTAAGAATTGTTTTACCAATTAAGACACTTTTAACCTTAGAACCACTGACACGTCCTGAAAGGATGAAATAGAAATATGGTGCACTAAATATATTTTTTGTTAGGTTTTCTGCAGATAGTTACTTAATATATCAGGCCAAGATGACGGCCGGGACCTTGTTATAAGAATTATGTTTATTTACACGGTAAAAATTAAATATTAGTTAAAAATGCATTGTATCTGTTGTAGCGAAATGCTGTAATATTTGTCACATTATAAATTAATATTTTCGCCTTTTGCCTTTCTATTGTTTTTCTACGTACTTATGTTTCGGGAATCCACTAGAAAGTAAATTGAACTTTGACCTTTAGTACCAGTGTTACTTTAATGACGTAGTGACCTTACGGTGCAGTGCATGCTTACTTAGTGTGGCTTACTGCATAGAATAGACTTACTCAAGTTATAAATAAGTGCATCCTTACTTCATATTTCTAGTGATTACTTATAGAGTGTGCATTACATTGTACTTATCACTCATTCTCAAATTGACACGTGGTAATACTCGATCTTTTACATACATGTAACCGTTTTGTGAGTAAGTGTATTATCTCTTAAAACGCAGCAAGCACATACTTTGAGTTTGACCTTCAATCCAGGTATTTACAAATGTACTGAATGAGTAACGCCTGCTTGAGCAGTCTCAAACTTGTCCTGTGAAGAGTAAGTACCCTGACAGAATTAAATGGATGTAAGCCATTAAGATACAGGTAAGACATTCAGGTAAGAGTACAATTTACGCATCAGCTATTAAGGCGCTTCAATATAGCATCACGATGAATGAGTAAGTGCACGTGGAGTTGGACCACAGTCAGGCAATTAGATATTCATATTAAGAATCAAACAACAATAAAAAAAATTGTACATATTAAACACAAGGAGAATATACATATCTAAGAGATGATAACAATAACAAGATAATGAGCATCCTCCTGTGGTCGGCCTAATGCCCTATGTTGCATTTGACAATACTAATACCTGCTATGCTAGCCGTCATAAAGCAGGCTACATTCCCGGTTATCATTGCGCTGATCACTAAAGAAGAAACATCCGGCTTCCGAGACGGAACCAGCGCACCCAGTGCTCCCAGCATTATTCCCAGGGAACTGACGTTTGAAAATCCACACAAGGCATATGTCGAAATAACTATTGATTTATCCTGTAAATAAGTTATTTCATGAATTAGCATTTTGAAAACGCAGAAGGAACAAAATATATATAATGCATACGTCTACATAAAGTGTTGGCATAAAGGAATGGGTTCGTCACCGCCTTTAGTGGTCTATACATTTTGCTCTATATTGCACTCAGTAATTGTCCCACAGCACGCAAATGTACAGTTTTAACCGCACATTTAGGTCTGAATGTCAACGATTTGGTAATAAAGTCATCTTCTGAGAGAGAAAAGCCGAGACATAAGATGATTTACATTAAATATCATTTATAGCTTTGGTCAAAATCGCAGCGATTTGCAAATAGTTTTTTTTGACAATGTACCTATTTGACTATTTTGGATAAAAAGTCTACTATATTTCTAGGTTAATGCGTCAATCGTAGCCCCCCGCCCCTTTGAATAGTAGATTTTTGTGTTTCAAGTTTAGATGAAGCGGTGGCAGAATAAGTGGCTGTGTTGTCTACCTATGCAGCATACATTATTGTTTTTACATAACTACACTATTAATATCATTTTTGTCAGGAAATCTTACCAGATAATAGCAGTAAACGGCAAAATTGCAGTAAAAACCCATTACAAATGGCGCTCTGTATTGTTGTCAAGCGTGACGTCAAACTTGGCGTCAAAAAATACGCTACAAATTCACGCGCTTTTCTGATGTAGCAATATTTGCGTGGCGTGACGTGAAAAAGTGTACGAAATAGAAAATTTCATGGTTTCCCCGTTCAATACGAATTATTCATTTCACTGGTATAAAACGAATATGTGATAACAACCAAAAAACCAGCGTTGTGGCAAAATGTGTCTTCGTAACAGTCTTGAGAAGTAATAACTATTATTCAAGGGATGGGCTACGATTGACGCTTATACCCAGAAGTTGATATTTTATCCAGAGGTACATTGTCAATAGAAATATTTGTAATAAACGCTCCTTCCCTTTTTCCGAAGATGACGTAATTCCCTAATCGTTGACATTTAAACGTGCATTTAAAAATGTACATTTACGTGCTGTGTGACAAATATTGTGTAACAATAGTGCTAAATGCAAAATTAATGCCATTAACAATTTGTAAAATAATTATAATTAAATAAATTCAAGTCCACAATCCGTTCCCTCGAGGTTGATGGACTGTCAGTTTGTCATTTTCATAAAAAAAAATTGGTATCCAGCAACTTTGCTGCATTTTCTAGTCAATATGGGGCCTCAATTTTCCAGAATTCTTTCATGCATGGAGAAGCACCGGAAGTGGACAAAGTGTTCACAGATCAAATCCCGGCGGCGCTTTGCGCCGCTTGTGTGTTTGAAAAATATGTTAAATTAACATATAAATAACATTAAAACAGACTTACAGACATTATTCCTTTTTGCAGGGTTATATTCATTTCCTTGTATACAATGTTCTCTCCCGAGAAATACCATCCAGATACGTCACTTCCGTTGGCAACCCATGACGTCATGTTTCGCATTCTTTTCTCATACCATGTTAAGTTGTGCATGTTATTTATGTAAACAGAGAGTTCTGTATATGCTACAAGTTCATTGATAAATATTTTGGTTCCAATCATTTCCGCCACTTTACGGCAATCAGCGACGTCAACTCCCATCATCGCGGCAATAGGCCAGAACACATAGGAGCATACAAACTGGAACAATGAAATGAACGATCTAAGAAAATTCTGTACACATTAGGACAATACAGGAATAAAATTTTTAACAATGAACATCCAGGAAACTCCAAACTACAATGAAAGGTAACTTGATTTCCCTTCATTGCTCAAATCCGGACGATATGTTTCAATTTTATTCTAAAATATGATAGAAATGTGCTTACAGAAGTACAGTAGTCATGCACTGTCTATCTAGGAACGAATCATCTGGACCTCAAACTGGTCGCTTATAAAACGAAACGTGTAGTAGAGTAAATAGAGACAGTCTGGGATAAAGGTGTTAAACATGCCCCTTAAAACTGTGTGATGTATATAAATCACATGACATATATTAGATCCCTTATAACGGTGATCAGGGGACGTACATAAAACTGATATGGGAAAGTGTGTCATATGACACCTATCAGAATCCTTATAACTGTAATAAGGGGACGTACATAAAACTGATATGGGAAAGTGTGCCATATGACACCTATCAGAATCCTTATAACTGTAATCAGGGAACGTACATAAAACTGATATGGGAAAGTGTGTTAAAGAAAATTATATCTATTATATTGAATCTTCCAAACAATAGTGCCATGCATGACTCGTTAACCTGATCCTATAAGATTTCAGACGGTGATGTACTAGTTAGTGGCATTTAGCTAACCGCTAACCTGAAATGTTAGTCGCTCGTACTGTGGTGGTTCCAGTCCGACTCTGGCTCCGAACCAAGCCAAAGTGGCGTTGACAAACTCAAGCATAGCAATGAATGCGATCATGTTCACTGCGATGTTTGCTATGAGTTTGATGGACTGGGATGCGCCATTGGAAGCTGCCTCGATCACATTTCTCTCTGGACTAATTTATACCGGAACGGGAAAATAAAATAGAAGTTACAATCAGTTGTATACCTGATCAGTGTTGATATTATAACTAGGACACATAGTGATTTATGAATGTGGAAGGTTTTTATTTAAACCTTAATAATATCCATAAACGATAATATTATTTATGTCAAAATCATAATAAAGAATGTTTTGAAATCATTTCTACATATATATTGCATATTCTTCTCAAAACCATCTATACACCAACGTAAACAAGGCATCTATAGTAAGCTGACCTTGATACAACCTGCCAACATTTAGAGAATTATGTATCATTTTTTCCAGACAAGATAATTGAATAAAAAGACCTTTTTGTGCATAATTTAATCAGAACTTGTAAATATCTTTTAACGACAGGAAAGTGAATACGTGTGTCATTGATATGTCTTAACTTTATTTCTGTATGTCGCGATCTCCTGGGATACGTATTACATGTACCGAGGATTTAAATAATTACATCTTTGTTTTTGTTTTATGGGGGATTTTGACGTAATTTCGACCTTGGAATAATTTGAGTACGATGATGGCGATCCCCCCGCCCTCATTGTGGCTGTAAAATTGGTGCCTCTGTTCTTACCTGTCTGCATCCAAACCATAATCGAATATATTTGTTGTTGTTTTTTGCCCGTTTGGTATACGAAAAATGTAATATTTGACAATTAATTGTCTAATAGAAGATTTATGGGAGGTAAACTACATTAGTTTTCAGATAACCGTGTAGTTTAGTCTCTACGTGATATTGTAAGTATGGCGTTATTTTTTTGTTCCTGTTTTCAGATTACACTGGTGTATAGTTTTGAACAACCTAGTTACCCTTTGTCCATCTGGTATACTTTATTAGGGTGAACGCGTGGTCGATCTGTCTCTGGATAAATCAGTTTGGACATCGCTAACGCTGCAGGCGCGGACATGACAGAGGCTGAGAGGAGGTGATTAGCGGGCACCTGTTGAAATATAAACATATCTAAATACATATAAACTACCTTACATGAAAGAGACTTTTTTTGTTTTGTTTTTCTTTGAGGGAATACTCCCCGACGATCAGAGTATTTGTCATGTAGAATGTGCATTTTTCCCATGTAACGGTTTAAATTTATTTTAAATTATTTGCTAACGATTTAAACAGTTCAAGAAATATGGTATATCTACGATAGATTTAAAGTAAAAGACAACAGCACATATCTCAACCTGTTCAAATACTGTAGGGTATTTAAAAACGTAAAAAATGTTATAAAACAATTTGATCGGGTCAGGAAATTTATCAAAAATACACTAACACATATTTTCTATTATCCGATAACGGGCCTCTGTAGGTACACTAATTGACCTTTATCCTATACCTCTGAGACCAATACCGTAAAAAATATTTTCGCATATATCTAAATTTTACAGAAATATGTTGACGGCTTAGTCCAAACTTATAAAGAAACAAATATTCCAAAAGAAAGGAACGACCTACGGAAAACATAATTTCTTGGTTGCCTTATGATACAATTTAACGAGATCCTACGTTTTCAGTTTGTTTGCAAAAAGTGGCATCTAGAGGACACGTAATAGAATCAAAAGAAATTCCACTCGATGTTGTACAACACATGTTGTATATACAAAATAATGATGTATGCTAAAACAATAAGAGAAGAGAATACCGAAGTGTCAAAATAACCATTTTTCGGACTCAAAAGTAAAAAGTACACAGAGAAGGGCAGGCGCGTCTTTTGCTTCACTCGACGACACCCGCCATGTAAATCCAAGTCGAATTCAAGTAATGTCACGTCCTCACATCGAGAGAACTCATGCAGTGACAACAAAACCGCAAGAAACTCTTATGAGCATAATAAAAAAATCATCGACCGTCATATCACACAAAGAAATAACATATTTCCTTGAGAGATCCTGATGGCGATCAAAACACTTGTCCATCAACCTGCACCTTTGGAAACCGTGTGTTGTTAGTTTGTCCGTCCACCGCAATCATCATTCATGGAGGTCAAGCTGTTGAATACCGAATCCACTACGTCATATACACACCCTACGCATTACAATCAAGAAAGGGAAAGTAACAGATCAGAACGTCGAAATCGTCCCGCTTATCATATTTTAGCCTTTGGCCACTAACTAGCCAAAGGGATATGATATACTAGCAGATGTAAATGGGTTTTGTTTGTTTGCTTTTTGGGGGATTAACGTCCTCGCAACAAACATGGTCACATGAGGACGGCATACTGTTGTGTTTTTTGACAAAGGAGTAGATTGGTCCGAAAACTACACTGCCATTGTCAGTACAGAAACAGAATTAATAGCAGCATTGCAGATAAAGAAAGTCGGCAAATTTCTGAGGCAGTCCGATCCTTTATCAGGGAAACAAGACCGCACATCATATCACAATATATACCGCAGTGAACAGAGTTCCTATGGAACAGTTTTGTATTACAAAACATATAATATATACCCAGTTATTACCGAATTAGTATACTGATGGTAACGCTTCTATCAATATTGGAATATTAGTGGATACTGTGGAAGACAACGCCAGACATTGGGGAACACGAGATCATGCTGAATTGAATTCACATTCAGTGTTGGTCAAATTCATCAGGTCAATTCTTAAAAAAACAAAAAATTAAATGCTTGAAATCGACACTGAAAACAACTAAAGATTGCATTTCTTGACTCCGATGTCCAAACCGCACTCAACGATCTACATGATAGGTATACAGTTGTGTCTACAGGCAAAGCATATGCTAATTTGATCTTTGTCTGCAAACATACTATTATATTACCGGCTTGCAGAAATACCTAGGAATTGCTAGAAAACCAAGAATCCTACCTATACCTTTTCGGAAAACGAATTAATAGCAAATAATGCTTTATTACAACCTTTCCGATTACGCACTAAAGATAAGGATACGGACCTGCCTCGTTTGTATTCGATTCCAAAAATTCACAGGAATCCTTTCAGACAATGTTATATCGCTGTCTCTTCTAGTTGCTCAACAAAACCATTATTAAAACTTGTCACTACCATTCCCAGTACCATTAAATCGGGGCTGCAGTTATATTGTGTTACTGTATACTTAAGAAGTGAAATGATGGGTACAAGGATTTTAGGAATTAACAGTGTGTTGATTTTGAAGAATGAAAAAGCTCACTTGATCAATTGTGAACATCCTCTGCTCAAAAACGTTTCTTCTATCAAAACTAAGTGTAGATCGACGGAGTTGATTTTGCGATTGATATGCCAGGAAACCGTCTGAAAGTGGTATCTGACGAGCCAACAAGGCCTTATGTTACAGGGAATACCAACCAAATCATGCAGATAACTGCTCATAGACATATACAATCTGTATCATGACTTCCAAGAAATATGTCGATTGCTAGCGAAAAAACTTACAACACAGGGTCTCCACAGTTGCAGGCTTATGACAACTATGTTTCACAGTCGACATCAGGATCTCGCTGGAAAAATAACCTATATCTTTGTATGGTATATTTTTTGTTTTTTTGTTTCGGGTCTAACGGCCTCGCAAAAGCAAGAATCCTATGAGGACGGGTGCCTAGGGAGATACCGCCTGAAAAAGGAAGTAGAGAGAAAAGGAAGAAGACAGGACAGATAAAAAAAAAGAGAAATATCTTAAGTGCTACAATGGAGGCAGCAGATCGATTTTGTTCTCTTCCATGTGTCCGTCGCAGGAAACACAGAAGCAAACCCCCCGATTCTGCAAGGTACCCACATCAGTCGCCTTTTACGATACACATGCAGTAGGGTACAACAGGCCTATACTGTCCCCGAACTAGCACGGGTTTGTATGTCATGAAGGTTGACGTTGTTGAATATGCTCGTCAGAAGTGCCTGTTGTCACTACCAGAGTTATCGATGTTAGGACGTGATATTACCTGAATTTGACCTGGATTAACATGGCGGATACCATCCTTCCTTTACATCTAGTTTATTTTTCTTCTTGTACTTTTCAAGGGTATTTTTGTAAATCTTTCCTTTGTTCATATTTTGCCCTAGTGTTATCGATTTTGAGTTGGAATTATGGTCCTGTTAACGCTTCGGTGTTCTCTTTGTTTTTTTACTGTAAGTCTATGTTTATACATTTTACATACAACATAAAATACTAGACAAATATAAGTTTCGAGTGCATTATGTACTTTCGTCTATCTTGGAGCTCTACGATCACATTGCACATACCTTTTTCAGCCACAGCTAAAAATATACAATTTTGGGGCAATACATATTGGAACTAAAAGTGGGAAACAAAAAAGCAAAGAAATTGTATATTAGAACATGGCAAATGACGATAAGATGTTTCTAAAAGTAAATCCGTTTTTTTGAAGGACTTACACTTTAAGATAAATGTATTTTAAAGAGTGTTCCCTATAAAGATCCCGTTGCATCGAAATACTCTTTGTTAACCATGTGAATTTCTAAATAAAGATTTACGATGACGCAGAGCGAATGCCTCAGCACTTCGCCCTCTTTAAACAACCCGTAAACAAGTTTGAAACACGTCATACATGAAAAAAATAGATTAAAAACTGAGGACGTGGTATAAAACCGCCCTTGGATACGGAAGAGCATTAGGGCAAAGTAGGATTATTTTAGTTTTCGTTTTAAAGTGTATTTTACACGAAGTTTTGATTCACTGACTCGTAGTATCGACTTGATAACTCGAACATTCGAGATACTTTCTTTGTTATTTAGCTCTAGTACTCTTCTGTACGTGGTTGCTAAAATGGAATTACATCACGTGTCCAACTACCAAACATAGCGGCATGTAGTGGTCGTGTGTCTATCATTTTACATCGGTTAGATCGTGGTTTCTACTAATAGCAATTATTTGTACACTTTATTGACCGGTAATATTTTAAAACTAAGACAGACGTCAACTTTAAAAACGATCAGACCACTTGAGAAAAGGTATACAGTATGATATTGGATATAAACATTGATCTCCTCTCAAACTGGAAACCTTTAATCCACATAAACAGGTTGAAAACGAGAAAATAGGCTTGTCTACAAAGCGTTATCTTACACCTTTCCTTGTTTACATTAAATTTTACACAATTTGTTGGAAACGTTTCCTTTTTTAATGTAAATTAATTATTGATCTCCATAAAGCTATTATATTCAAGTTCATTTATTTTACAACATCAATTATGAAACAGTGTTCTATGAACGTATATTTATCACTCTTTTAGCCCGCAGGAGGTACATTGTATACAACAACAATATATTTGTCTTTGGAAACAGTTCTTGTTAAAACTTATTTAAGTACCTGCAATAACGTGAATAAAATTATTAATGCTGTTATTAATTTCTCTCACGTTTATCAGAATGTACGCCGCCATGACTGTACCGGCAATGGTGGCGAAACCTCCCGTCAGTACGGCGTGTAGCTCCGAGTTCGTCATTTCCGGGAGAAACGGCTTGATTAATAGTGGAGCCTCGCTCTGAAATAAGAAATGATTAAAATAAGTAAAATATAAACATCCGGAAGCTTTATAGTTCAAAATCTTCCTAGGTCTGGCCAAGTTAAAACTATGTATACGATTGTATTACTGTTTAGATATCTACAGTATTAACATTTTCATGTTACATATATGCTTTGCGTGTTAATGCGTGTTTAATTAGTGCCGTTTAAGAATGATACTGCATGTCCTTCTATACAAACACACCCTTGCAGGTGGGGGATCGGGAAAGAATAAACCTGCTGTTACCCAATGCATGTACCGTAGGAGGCGACTAATGAGGGAACCCCCTGCAGAATTGGAGATTTACTTTGGTGTCCTCTATTTGGGGACACAAAAACGACCAAAATAAATCTTCTGCGCCCATTGCAATATTTGGGATCTTTGGCTTTCTTTCTACTTCTAACAACCTTTTATTTCTTAGCGCCTTGCTTGACAACACCTCACTTTT
The DNA here is from genome assembly GCA_032359455.1 of Chlamys rubida. NCBI lineage: Eukaryota > Metazoa > Mollusca > Bivalvia > Pectinida > Pectinidae > Chlamys > Chlamys rubida. Next base: position 17,182 of record JAUMHH010127743.1, read on the forward strand.
AGCTTGAAAGTTGAGCCTTCGCCCAGGGGAGGAAGGCAATGGGTTATGTCCCTAGGCCGGGACATACTAAAGTCCTTAAAAATGTTAGTTGTTATTCCCTGCTTAACGTTCAGCATTTGGGGTGATGGTAACAACTGGTTCACCCGTTGTCAGTATAATGTGACCAGCATGGCATGGTATTTCAGTGAGATAGCACTATAAAGTCGGCATCAGATCTTCACTATCACAAGGAGGCAAGTACACCAACATACCCTGTCTCCGTCACACATACAAACATGCACGCTTACACAACACACATGGAGGCACATCCCTAAAAAACAATGTAAAACCAAACCAAAGCATTTTTAAGAAAAAAAAATGGCGATTTATGGAAGGCATTTGTCCGACAGCTCTTCCTTTTTTTTAATTTCACATACATTCGTAAAGTCATACATAAACGCACGTACATACGCACGCACATATCCTCGTGACAATTTTTGTGATGCGTACACCAATGGTTGTATCAATTATTGCCCTAAGATAATTTGAAATGTGATGATTATTTTGTTTTTTGAATGTGTTAAAATATTAATGAAAGCTATATTATATTACCTAATGAACATGTTAAAGCTGATTGTTTCTTACACCAAATTATATTATACATAACACTGGATATAATCAAACAAATATTACAATTCCGCACTGTCAAGCTTGAATGTAATAATTATAAAGCAAGTGATTGTTTGATAAATATACACGGATGGTGATAATTTCCAATACATTTATACATGTCCAAATATACAATTAGAACCCGAACGCACGATATATCTTATGTATATATCATTGTATTATATAATGAGCCTTTCATGCATTCAATAATTTTATATTCCATTACTACATAAAAAGCTAAGCCAATTAAACTGCATCAGGAAAACAATATATAAAATGTGTAAATATGTTTGCTATTCTATTTCAATTACAAAAACAGACAGATATGAATATTTTTTTAAAGAACATAATTCAGCATATCAGTTAAAATAAACGCTCTGTAATATATAAACCTATACTAATAAATAAATATAGACAGATGTACTAGTATCACACCAACGAGAATGTAGACAACAATGACATATTGTGTTAATAACAAAGATTGTTTTATACATGTAGAAACGGAAATCCCCAGTGCTATTTATAGATACATTGTACTATTGTTGTACAGAGGAATGTGTAGACACTCGAACTCGACCTATGACAAATAAATGAATAGAGTTATGTAGAAATAGGGTGCAACCTGGTATTGATAAAATGATAAATATACAGATGATAATTCCAGTCACGTTTTTTGCTATCTGTATCCGTTATTTATGATTAAAATCAGTTGTGATAAAACGTTGTTTTGCGTAATGGACTTTCTGTGACTCACTGTTATTAACAGCAATAACAACTAGACACGATACATCGGTTTATTTTCTATTTATATATCACGCGCTAGCATGTTGATAATTTGACATGCCAACTGAACGCAGTGTATCCTTACATTTGTCACTTTTCACAAATGTACTAATTTCATAGAAATGGAAATTCGCAAAAAAAAATCGAATAAATATACTGTAGCCCACATGTCCAGGCGAAGTAAGCTCGCGTGATTATTAAGAACAAACATTCCAGGCTGTTGTGTCTTCAAATTTGCATTAATTTTCCCACGTTGAGAACAAATACCTGGTTTTGTCATACAACCTTGAATAAACTTTCATACTAATTATAAAGTTAACAAAACGTAATTACCAGTGCACTTTTTGTATACAGGAAAAAATGTGTAAAGTGTCTTGTTTTTATTTATATGTGAATAAAGGGTTTGAATAAGGGGGTGTTGTTTATGTGCACAAGAACTGTACTGTACTATATTTAAACTTAATGGAAAATATTTCCGAAAAAAATTACTACGATTTACGGCTATCCCCCTCCCCCCAACCTTGCATGGTCTCAATAAGTATAGTGTCAACAAAGTATAATAGGATTGCTGCACCTGGAATATAATTAAACTCAAAACAGTACTAATTATGTTACTTATCAATTAATGAAACCGCTGCACGGTGTAAAAGGCAACCATAGCTGACGAATACTTTTTGAAATGTCTTAAGAAGGTTTTACCCATTTTTAACAGCTTGCCATATTTCATCTCTTGTGTTGATATTTGCATAAACGAGAGGAGAAAATAGTCTGTGATATTCAAACGATAAAGTAGGTTATAATTTACAGTCATTCAAGATAAATTGTGTTCTGATATTGATTACTTGTTCTAGTCCTGAACGCATTGTGGAGTGGTACTTATTATATTTGCTAATAATCTGAAAGATAAAAACAATTAATTAGTGATTCATGCCTGAATATTTATACGCAGTACACATGCGCCGATAACGGAAAGTCCCTTCCACAAAAATAGATCGTGTTTACATATAAAGCCCCATCCTGATACTAGTTATTCCCAGACAGCAAGCATCTATTGAGGCCAGAAGAGCTGGTTTTCTCATTTTCCATTTGTAGTTAACTCTATGGAACGTAAGTATAATTATCATTCATTTACATCTAATAAATGAAACAAATCATATATTTTCTCAAAAGTATATATTAAGAGTATATTTTGTTTATAAACGTGTCCATCAAAACAGTAGCAGACGGCTGAAACTTCCTTTTATAGTGTCATCGTAAATAAGTGCGATATCAATTCTTTTGAAGCTAAAGACAAATCTGTCTATTTTAGAAATGAAAGAAGTTTACTGTATGTTTTACCTTCCAAGTATTTAATTCCGAACTATGATATATGAAATCAATAACTGTAAGTTACTCATAGTTACATTAGGGTATTGACATTTCAGTTTTACAAAAAAAATGGAAAATGGAAAATAAACTTTTTTCTCTCAAACAGAAGATTAACCTTCAACAAATGTATAAATTGCTATAACTAAATTGCTTTGATGGCCCTATTCGGAAATGCATTTCTTTTAAGAAACTTTAATCTACTAGAAATATAATAGAAATAACTAGATCTGCAAGGAAAGGGCATCATTTCAAGTACAAAAAATGTTTTACTATTGACACATTGTTTTATTGGGTACGTGGTATAACTGACTCGATTTATTTTAAAGCTCATGATAAAATTGAAATATTCAAACTTAGCGTAGTTTGCTAATTTAAAAATCGTTAATAATCAGTTTAAGGAAATAAATTGTTTCCGCTATTTAAATCCTTGTTAGTCATATATCTCGTGACCATTGATGTATTTTTAGTGTTTAGGAATTACAGCTCTGATTCCTTGTCGGCCCTAGATAAGAACACTGAATACGGAAACATCTTAATAAATGATAAAAATATGACTATAGAGTTACTTAGAAATATTTAAAAAAATGAAAAGATCTATATACATGTCATAATTTTCTATGAAACGAACTGTGAAAATGTTTCTGATATGACTGGAAAAACATGATAATTAATTCTGTGTGTTACCCTGCATAAAAGTTTTTAATATTCAGAACTCCGATATACCTCTGTTACTATAAAACTGTATCCCACTGTATAACATCGAATCTTTTATGTTACATATCACCTTATACCATTGTAAGTCAGAGGTATTAAGAGCAATACAGTTTTAAGTTTTTTTAAGTCATACAAAAGGAATTTAATTATAATTGAATGTTTTTTTATATATTTTAAAAATATACATTTAAAATACAGGCAATTATATGAGAAATATGTGTTTAAAACGAGAATGACAATGTTTCG
>JAUMHH010127853.1:0-20936 GCA_032359455.1 Chlamys rubida
ACTCAATAACTGAACGACTTTAAACACAGATGGTTTTTTCCAATAATATCTTTTGATAAAACGTGATCTGAGATTTTTGAATTTAGAACAGACTAATAAAAAATGAAATTCGTCCTCTACTTCAGAGGGGGAGTAACACAGTTTACAATATCTACGTTCTCTAGGTATATTATTATACCTTCCAACTTCTGCAGCCAAAGAATGTGTAGATGTACGGTTTCGAGTTAAACAAATGCGATATTTCATTGGTATATGGCAATAAAGCTACCTGTTCAGCAGAACAGTCTGCTACGGTATTCTATAATTCTTACTAGATTCTTGCTTTTTAAAAGAAATTGTATTTTTCCTATAACATTGCACACATAATCACTGTTAAATTTTTCATTAGGCCATTAGTAAAGATATCAAACAGACATTTTAACATATTTTCCTTAATATCACATCGCTTCATGAAATCTTGCATAAGCCACCCCCCATCCTCTCAATTTTAGGATAACTATAATTCTTAACCCAATGCTAACCTTCCTCATAACAAACCAATATAATGTCTGGGTAGAGCTTTCACTTACAGAGATTCAACTTTCTATTATAACCTTATACAATACTATAATCTTGGTGAACCTTTTACAGAGAATCGTGTACATCTGTTACTGACTGTCACAGTTACATCATACAAAGCCTTACACTGACTCAACTGTTCGTAGGAAATGCCACCACACACAAAGTATTGGCTAAATACCAGCTTATTTCAGCCTAACTGTGCGACAAAAAAACACTGCGGTGCAATCCGCAAACAATGCTGCACCGTTACCATGGAAATCCATGTCAGATCATGATGGATACTTACTATTTCTGGAGTAAACATCGCACCAATGAGGAATCTTTAGGGTTTAAAGCATATAAATGGTGTTTTAACTGAGGCAGCAAGCCAAGGCGATCTCACACACAACAAAAGCACACTGGCATAACCTAAAGTAAGCACTGAAATCGACAACCTTCGTTTATTCTCTTCATGGCTGAGTATTGATCTTCCCCGATATATTTGCTGCGCGTAGCGTTTGTGGAGCCAAGCACTATACAAATATCAGCTCTGTGGTTCACCGTTATACTGGAGTATGATCAGTCATCCACAGTCGCGAGTGAATGGTCCGCGATCGCTGGACCACAACCAGCAAAGGAAGCATCATGCATGATCTGGAATCCATTGTTCAGAGATTTGTTGTTGGGAGTTCTATGTCAAAGCATAGACAACTTTACACAAAACCAAACCAACAAAAGATCTAAAACAAATTAGATTAAAGTGTCAATTTAATTGGTGTTTAGGGGGAATGAGTGTTTTCCGAAGTCATTTTCAATATAAAAATAGGAAATTTGGTGACAAAATATACATTATTTCATGAAACTTCCACAGACAATCGTCTGTTAAGCTAACACACTATTCACATTGGGTCATTTCTTCACCGTCTCAGCATCTTTAAAAACCAACAGTAAATGGTCCATTGAAAAATTCAAAGCAAAGGTTCTTCTCCAATCACCCCCTACCCCTACAAGGTTTTACTAGAATGAGTCTGGAAATGTAAGAAGGGTTGAAATGTTGATGGACAGATGCTGAGCAGTCGCCCATTGATCGCTGGCCCAGTTTAGTATCCCGCTCCAGTAATCACTATTGATTTGCCGACATTTTTTAGCATTAGGGGAATTCCTACGACCTCTGTACGATCAATACTGTTAGGTCTACAGTCTGTCGTCTTATTTCTGGCCCCATTCATTGTTAGTATCGTATTTCTCCAGCTGTGCAACCTCATTCATCAAGGTCATTCAGGGTCAAATATTATCAACTCATGCTGTAGACATGACAAAAGATATGAGTAATTATGGTACCCCATGTTTTAATCTTTTAGTGGTGTTTGTATTAATATTGAAGATAATAACCAGCTAATGATTTACAGCTGTCATTTTTTGTATAACTTATCTTGGAATTGAAAAAAAAGTTCGAAAAATAATGTTATCCCATTCATACGTATACACTATATGGTATATGCTGAAATTGATAAATGAGAATCATTTACAGAAAAAAAAAATTGAAATCTTAAAACTCCATCTCCATTTATTAACAATTTTAAGAAATACCAGGTAGTCTAATAAATAGAAAACAAAAATAAAAAAAAGTTCACTTTTTACTTTTTTGTTTTACATAATCACGTAAAGTCTTCTGTTTCATACAATAAAATAACCTAATCTCAGAGGACCTATTAGAGGATCAGGATCAACTGTAGGGGACATAACTCCTCATCTCTTGTGTCATTTAGCAACTTGAAAAATTTTATAAAACAGTACCTTTACTTAATATATATCAGTATATGTCAGGAACGTATACATGAATTCCGAAAAAGGATGCTATCCCTACTCTGGCAAAATGTGAAAAATATAAAAAGACTAAACTTGGACATAAAAAAAGTAAATGACTGGGAAGTAATGATAAGTTATTTTCCAAAAAGCAAAAACGATCAAAGAAATAAAATGTGATGAAAAAAATGTTTATCTTAGATGATGTTCAAATGAAAATGGTATAACTAAACTGATGTGGTGAGGTCATGTCATCTTTCTCTTGTTAAGATTGTCAGTTTCAGTGACTTGTTGACCTTACGCATTAATCAAGCCACAAGTAACGAGAAATCAGCCCACTAGTAACGAGAAATTAAGTCTGTATCGATTTCCTGTAATCCCAATCAATCCTCTTTAAACTTAAACACTGCAATTAGAATTTCTAGTGCCACAGTTGTGAACAGTTGTATTTTTTGCACTTTTCCACAGATCAATGAAACAGTTTGCCAGTAACACTATCTTTGGTCAAAATTAAAGGTGTTTCTGAACATTTACGTTAGAACCTGTCTGATCTGACACAATGATAATCACCTTAACAATTCAATCAGACAGGATCAGCCTGAACGATAGATTATTTAATTATTTATATACAATTATGTATTTTTCTTACAATAACTGGTAGCGACAACCTGCATAATGTGACCATGCACAGATTGATGCATCACATCTTACACAAAAACCTGTCTAATCTGACCATACAGATTGAAAAACCTGTCTCATCTGACACACAGCTAAAATGAACAACCTGTATAATCTGACATTATCTGGAAAAAAACAGTTTGTCGATACAGTGAATCCTGTTATATCTGACACATTGTAAAATCTACAAACAACGACAACCTGCACAATCTGACAATTCCTAGAACTGAAGACACATACAATGAAATCAAGGAAGGGAATGCATTGATAAGACTTAACATAAAGAAGAGTGATTTAAACCATTAAACCAGTATGAAGCAGATACTATTTGTAAAATATCTATATTTGTTTAACATAATTACGACAATTAACCTAATGCACGAAACACCTTTGAATACTTTTTTTGGTGTTCTGTTTTACAAGTAGGTTTTCTCTGTAAATAAACCAGTAATATTTACCCAGTCTCTGTAATGGGGCTGTACTGAGGGTGTCGCCATGTTCCATACAAGTGTTAGTGCTCTAGTCAATCACATTCCCGGCTAGTGACCCCCCTAGGCTTATCACAGCATTAGTCCACAACTTAGCTAATTATCCGTCACCTACTTCAAACCATTAGCTCCAGGTGGCACATACATGTACCTGTCACCGTTCAGCTAACCAACAATCTCCTGTGACATTTCTGCACATAATTTACCACCCCTGTACAATTTTAGGACTTTTTATGCCTAAACGGATGATTAGGAACATACATGGCATAAAAAATGTACACCTAATCTTTTGCTCAGTGTTTTTTACCTGTGCTATAACAATACACTTTAATACCTCTGGTGTAATCACTTAAACAAATTCTACCGACCCGCTTCTAAATAAAGTGCCACCTTGACAATGTGAAGACAAAAGGTGAAAAGTAGTTTGACATCTGGTTAAGTCACCATTTCTGGTACTGTACATGTGGTAAATGTTCTGCAAATTCAATGCAGATTAATAACATCTTACCAGTGACTTTAATATGTGTCATATTTCTTGTCATTCATATAGATGTTTTTCTTTTCATTTTTCGTTTCAGTTACATGTTAAAACTATCCTTGTGTTGAATAAGACATACTCATTTTATTTTTTTCTTTGTCAGACTTTAATTTTTTCAATTTTAAAATAATAATGCTAATAAAGGATTAATAGAATAAACTTCAACACTTGAAAAGCTTTTTTTCATTTGTCCTTAACCTCTTTTTTTTTATATTATGAATCTAACGTTAATTAAAGATGTTCTGAAAATGGAGCAGTTCTGATTACATAAAGAATATAATCATGGTAATCAATAACCAAATTCATACACATTATTAATTTTAGAATTCTATTTTCATTAACTATCAGAACCTGAGAACATTTACCGGACTTTACACTAGATACCATAACCCCACTAACCTTTTTTGACAGAAGAGCTCCAATTATCCTTTCATCGGGCACCTGTCATTCTTACACATCTTATGCATGACAAAGTGGAGATACTTAGGCCTTTTTGTAAATGGGTGGATAGCCTGATAGTTCAACTGAAAATATGACTTTTCTAATAAAAAGTGTTTGATTTTTTTTTTTAGTTTAAAAACATTCTTTAAAATTGAAATGAAATTTTAGTTAAAAATCCTTTAATTAGTCTAAAAATATTGAAAGATACAAAGAAAGTGCCGTATACATCCCTATAAAAACCTTAAGCATGATACTGATAAAAAACCAATCCATTATTTATGCTTCGATAATTGTGTTCCTCCAAATAGAACTGATTACTGGAGTGTTGAAAGTTTTGACACTTACAGGTGCATAATGCGTTAACGAGGCTTTGCAAACCTGTGTATGGTGAGTTAACAAGATATTACGACCACACACACCTGTAGGAAGCCAATTTATTAGTACCAATTTATTTCCACCGGTTCTTTATGTTTCAGAAACTTTAATAATTGAAACATGAAACAATGTACAACCTCAATCATAAGGAATCTGTTCAGTACAACCATTTCAGAGTAATTAGGATTCCTGATTTTTCACTGTTTTTTTTCTTTTGAAATCAATTAAATCAATGCATAGTAAAGCTGGAACTTAAGAATTTTACACTTTTATTTCGTTAAATTGGTTCCATATAGATTTTTAGACATTTTGTAAGGTGATTTATTGAACAATCTGATATATTTGCTACACCCAAGAATTTACAGGGCAAATTTAGTTTTCTCAGTCTCATGGTTCATGAAAAGAGTTTAAGTATAGATATATATAATAAAACACTTGAAGACCATATCTTGCTTTGAGTGCTTTTGCCCATCTAGGGACTTGTTGTGGCAATTTGCTTCCAACCTTCTGACGAGCCCCAAGATGGGCGAATTACTAGTGAGATAAAATCTGAGAGTGTTTTATTTCTATTTCTACAGAGACACGGACATGTAGATTTTTATATATTGGAGTTAATACTCTTTTTATTTAGGTTATTTTATATTATTATTAGCCCTGATAATTTGTTTAGTTGAGATTAAAGTACTTTCATACAACAAGATTTTGTTACAGCCTTATTATGTGTTTGTTTATAAAAGGTGAATATATATAATGTATGTCTAGAGTAATTAGGGTAGAACTAATCTTATTATTGTATATGTAGATGAATGTTGTTTGTGACCTAGGTAATCGCCACTTAAGGACTTATAGTCCGAGATACACCAAGGCTACTCGTCCATGACGGTTATAAATCTACAGAAAAATTCTATTACATTTATGAATCATGTTTATGTTTGTTTGAACCCATCAAGTTGAACTAATTTTTATTATTTGAAGTAAATACATATATACAGAAGATAGAAATGTCTTGACACAGCTGTGGTGTTAAAGAATACATTCTCATCAAAGTGGTATAATAACAGCTTCTAAACAAGTCTACTCGCTTCAAACAGTCACAATACACTTCTTATCCCAGGCTCAATGACATCATTTTTTAAAATTCATTTATCAAATTTAACACTTAGGCACTTATCATAAAAAACTGTTATAATGTTCTCACCCATTATGACCCCACTTCAATCTAATACACTTAACTCACTAGACCTGAGTGATCACTGATGTTTAATTACACTTAAGTGCCTATACTGTGTCATTTAATTCAACGTTTCCATGGAAACAGGTTTATAGAAATTTTATATATTGCTTCTCATTGGAATCATTCACATAATTTTGATCAAAATACATATATGTTTGTAAAATGTATTAAATGAAAAAAATATTTATTTTTATGGCTTTCCTCCAAATGTCTGTACCTCCTTTCAATCTCTAGTAGCAATAAAACATTCCTATACCATTTCTACCACATACTGATGTAGAGATCAGGTGTGAGGAGTTATCTCCCTTTACCTGTTATACCTGGTGATTATCTATTTACTTCCATTATCTATTGTCCTCTAATTCATTCACTCAGAAACAAGGACTATAAGACACAGGCTAATTGACATAATACAATTATAAAATCAGAATTGGGACTCAGCACCAATTAAATATATATATAATTGCAATCAAATAGCTAGTTATATGTTAACCTGAAAATTCTGGAGAGTGATTGACCCCCCTTTCAGAGGTGTACAGGTTAACACCTTAGACATACAGAAAAGGTGTATGCTATGTGTCTGAATGCAAATACAAACATTCCATTTTTGATGCAATACAGTCAGGCCACTGCATCATATTTTGGAATACAAATGTAAAACACTCCATACTACTAGGCTTGACATGCAGTAACTGTGACAGAATCACGGTATTGGTTTAGGTAGCTCTGGGGACATCCCCCAACTCTAACTTCCTTTATTTCAGGCTCTTATCAGAATATTGAAACAGTGGGAAATTGTTGTGATGAGGTGCTTATAAAAGATGGGTCATTTAAATATAAACTTTATTTTACAACATTTATGAAACAAGATTTTACAACTTATATTAATCTCACTTGTTGGCCTGGATGTTTGGGGAGGAAACCAGAGTACCCAGAGAAAACTCATGTGGTCAGGCAGGTGACCCCATTACTTTTCACGTCCGATCGGGGAATCGAACCCCGGCCGCCTTGGTGAAAGGTAAGTGTGCTATCCACTGCGCCACCCAAGCACCCACATGTGTCATTTATTGGGTTGAATACAGTAAGTATATATTATACACACTGTCTTACATAAACAATGTTGTGTAGAATAACAACCAGTCTGTGTTATTTACCCTACAGGCTGTGTTACATCTCATTGATGTGCAACTGACAGACACCCCAGACTTATCTCCCTTGGATCAGTGTCGCGAATGAGTAACTTGAGTTAAAAGGCAAATAAACTTCTCCAATCTTCCCCAGGCGTGCACAGATATCATTGTAAATATACATATACATTTTTCACCTGGCTGATGTTGATGTTGACACTAATTAGGTGTAACTTACAGGTGAGTGGAGTGTATTCTCACCTGAGATATAACAGGTGCCGGTATAAAGGGTGTCCTTGGGTACACTGTACACCCTAATGACAGACTAAACCCTGCAACTCACATGTAATCTGTTCACTTGTAGGTTTTATATCAATTTTTTAACAGTTCGATTTAATAAAGCTAATAAACTTTAGATGTACACTTCACAAGTTGTGGTGATCTTTGTTCTGGGTTGCAACTTAATGATCCCTGTCCCACTGCCCTCAAAACACTAGAGAGCTCCATTGTAATTGTCATACATACAGTTACCTCCCCTTAACTCCGTTTCTGCCGTAATTGTAGAGACTGGACCAGGGATCCAAGGTTGACCTAGTCAGCTCTATTGGTAAGAGTGACAGTATAACGATTGGGGGTCCAGGGTTGGAATCCTGGTCTACAGTGGTCCACTGTAATTGAGTCTATTTTTCATCTTTATAATATTTTCATAAATGTTCCGCAAGATACAATTTTCTTTTCAGAAATGATTGATCGTGCCAGAAAAAAAGATTTCTAATGAATAGTTACACTTTCTGGTAGCAGTATGGAGATCTTTAAACAGTGACAATTTAAATTTTGTTACCGTTAATCTGTCCTTTGTTAAAGTAAAATTCACCACAACAGGTGACATCACATGACGAGCGTGTCTCCTGATAATGGGGATACAGTGATTGTGAGTACTGGTTATAATTTTCTGACAATAATGGACTAGGTGCCTTATATAGGAAACACCATCAAAGAAACATATATAAGGAGGTTGTTCAGGAGCCATCTGTTAGTTTACCTCTGATGATATGAGATCCATACCTCCCTAACCCAGCAGGTATTACTGAAAACATGTACTATAGTAATACTGTAATGGTACATGTGAATCCGCTTTTAAGTTTTCGTATTAAATATATTTTTTCATTTTGCCCTAATGACATCTCTGAAAACATTAGGTAAAAATATCAACCAGTAATAATGATCTTACCTCGTGGTCTTTGTTTTTGGATTCTGGCGAGTATAAAGAGTATTTGTCCAACGATGACCGCTCCACGTTGGCCCTGTCAACTTGGGACTTGTCGCTGTGTTGGGAGCGGTCAGAGTTTGGAATGCGGTCAATCAGGGAGATTTTGTCGGGCTGGGTGTATCGGTCAGACCCAGGCGTGGTGGAGCCGTACTTGTCAGACCCAGGCGTGGAGGAGACGTACTTGTCAGACCCAGGTGAGGAGGAGCCGTACTTGTCAGACCCAGGCGTGGTGGAGCCGTACTTGTCAGACCCGGTGTTAGCATACCTGTCTGCCAATGTCTGTAGATCTACAACAGTCACATATGATCACTTGTTACAAGTGTTGTTATTGGACAATTTTATTGGAAATCTAATCTTAGCTGTCGCGAGGACCTTAAAATTGCCCAGACCTCTTTTCTTGTTCCCTTTGTCCCATCCTCTCACCTTCTTACTGGGAGACAGTGGCTGGGTCATACTCCGATACATCCCTCACTTACCCCTGTCTTACCTGTGGTTCTGTAGCTTGAGAATCTGGGAGACAGTGGCTGGGTCATACTCCAATACATCCCTCAGTATTACCCCTGTCTTACCTGTAGTTCTGTGCTTTGAGAATCTGGGAGACAGTGGCTGGGTCATACTCCGATACATCCCTCACTATTACCCCTGTCTTACCTGTGGTTCTGTGCTTTGAGAATCTGGGAGACAGTGGCGGGTTCATACTCCGATACATTGACATCTTGGTTCTGTTTTAGTAATACTGAAGTCCACTAACACATAAATAATACTGCATGTATAAATTATCCTTCAATTGTGTTAATTCTCGAATAATTCTTTCTGTCTGTCCTTCCAGATACCAGCAATTTTCTTCCTCTGTCTTTTCATCGATGAAGAATTCCTGTCTGTGATCTTTCCATCAATCGATGTTCTTTGGAAGGGTAGTCAATAACTCTTATCTTTCCATCCAACTATCTTGTCTTGTCCAAAAACAATTCTATCTCTGTAGAGTAATGTGAATAATTTATCGTTCCGTAATGACTTCTCCTTCACTCAGAATTGTTTCCTCCATATTTCATTCACAAAGTTCAGTCACCTGAAAATATATACAGAAACATACAAATAAAACCCTTACTATACAATCGTAGGATAATTTCGCCTTCGGTCTCGCAACATTTTTAAAATAACTTGCGAGTTCAGCAAACTACTCACACATGATACCTTGATGTTAAAATTTCACATGTTTTTATACCTATTGCAGCTAAAAAAAGACATTTCATTGAATTACATACTTTTTTTCTATTAAAAGCCCACCTCTGTCATTACCCCGATTTTAATAGGGGTGCCTTAGTTTACAGTTTACGACAATTTCGGAAACATCGGGTAGGAAATAAAAACATTCAACCTGTACAAGAAATTAGCCTGGAGGTACAGCGTGATTATAGGTGGTGTTTATTTACACCTGTGAGGAGAATACAGGTGATGATGTTTATTTCACACTCAGTAGGTTATTAGTTGTGTGACAGCTCACCTGAGACCGTCATTGATGTATAGACTTATTAGTACAGGTATCATCTATATTATGGATCTATATCTATATATAGATAGTAAATAACACTCTCATATCTTCAAGGAAATATTTAGATTGTCTTATTTGTTCAAAGAAAAATATTGTGAAAGTCATTTTTTAAGACATCATAAAAACTGACTGCAATAGATGATGACGTCATAAGTTTCTTAAATAAAACAGGCTGAAGAATCCACTTAAAGAAATGAGACTTCTAACAGATGAGTTGTCAATTATTGACTTTTTATATATTTTTGTCTTTAGGATAATCTTATTACTGTTACAATATAAAATATTTAAGTCACAGAATAGTGTACCTATAATGCACATGCAGAGCTATTGGACTGAAAAGGTAAATGAAAAAAAATATCGTCTCTTTTTTCAATTAGTTTACCCATTTTTGACATTTTATTAAATTTTACGTTTTCCTATTTTACACTAGTAAATACAGGTGTCCTGTGTATATTTTGTTTCAAAGTTTAGTCTGTTCAATTAATTTTTATATGTCATATATATGTTGGATAATGTAACAGGCAATAAACATGATATTAAAAGGAGTTGATATCACATCACATGCATGAATTTAAATCAAACAAACTTTATCACAATTTACAAAAAAAAGGACATGATATTAACCAGAATGTTACATTAAGCATTGTGACATTTAGTCAACCAACAGTAACTTCAACTGACAAGTGGTTAGCTGTCTCTTCATAGACCGTCATCTGAATAGACAGGTGGTCAATATATACAATGTTCTTAATTAACAGGTGCCCTTTATACAAGTGTGGTCTGTTTAGACACACCTATTTATAGACCCTGTCATATCTACAGGAACGTGTGATATGTGTAATTCTAGCCAGAACTCTCCCCTGACACACAGAAAGTGAGACAATTTGACACGACATGTAGGTATACATTAGTGGAGTAGGTCACCCTGTGACAGGTGCCCACAGTTACTGTAGAAACAGGGTAATTAACTTAATGGAATGTTAGATATTATCATGTGACTCCATCTGTGAAAACCAAAACATTAGCATCTCAGTAAAGCACAGCTAGACTAACATAGGTCCATCTCAGTAAAGCACAGCTAGACTAACACAGGTCCATCTCAGTAAAGCACAGCTAGACTAACACAGGTCCATTTTTCATCCTGTTGAAATAAGAATGTATTATAGGACTACTGTTTATCCACTCAACAGTTGCTATATACATCCATACATAGAGGCGATGCATCATTAAGGAAGTAAGGCAGATAACCATGAGCAATCCGTAATAATCCTATGCAAAATTTTCAAAAGGAAAATGAACAAAGGGCCATCACTCTGTATCCTCAATCCTTCCAAGGAATTCTCACATGAAGCTTGGCAATAGGCATCACCACACCAAAAATACTAGTGACATCATCAGACCACAATACTTGTGACATCATCAGACTATATATACTTTTGACCACAAAAGACCACATCACAATACTTGTGACATCATCAGACCACAATACTTGTGACATCATCAGACCACAATACTTGTGACATCATCACAACACAATACTTGTCACATCATCACAACACAATACTTGTCACAGAAAAACAGAATACTGTACCAACATATAATTAAGACGTTTAATTTACATAGAAAGCTATACTTTCCAATCAAGTCTGGTTTACACAAGTTCTGGATTTTTCAATATTCTGTCAAGACAGGTTTACATTGCTAGAAATTCCATGCATACAAAATATGTAAAGTTGGTATATAATGTAATTTTAACAAACACATGTGGGCTTAATGCAACTGTAAGTCAGGCTCATATTCATGTATAATGGAAATAGAACTGCACCAAAAAGATAGAATCTAAAATGAAATATAGTATTTACCCTAAAAGGCTGCTGATAACATCCCCTCCCTGAGTTACCACTGTCTCCTGTATTGATCGCTAAGCTGTACATGTATATGAAACCATTCATGTCACTCCCAGTTAGGACTGCAGCACTGAGATCTTACTGTATACATCCTAATACACACATGCTACCTAATAACAATCCCGGCCATATACAAACATGTAATATATCTAGCAGTATTTGCATATGACATAATTCAAGGATGGCTAGGTACCGAAATATACATATTAATGTGAAATTTAAAAAAAAATCCTACCATTTAAATGAAGGGATCTTAACTTTAGAGTTCTTCGGTTTTTCTAGTATCGAAACTTAGAATTACAGTATTCCGACTTATTTGGCCGTATATATATTTACATATATACATTTTATCATAGACCTTCAACCCTCCAAACCTTAGTTTCCATGTTGCTATTCTTATAAAACCATTCGATTAATTACATGGATTTTTTTTTTATAATAACCATAATGAAGATGTTATTACTGCCCCTAGGACTGACAGCCGTGAACAGCTCCAAGGGTGACATCTGTAGATTTGTAGATAAGGGGGCTAACTCCAGTCCTGATGTGTCCATTACTACAAATATCAGTTATACCTGTCTCTGGGTACGATACTGATGATTTGAATTCGAAAATAACAATCTGTTATCATAGTCTATAGAACAGATGTGGACCAAGCAGGTACCCCTGGGCTCCACCTTGACTTAAACTTAACTTGTTCACCCCTACGTTTTAAACTGGACTTGCCCAGTCTTTGATTTGGTAAGGTTGAAATATGACTTTAAGGGTGAATGGTTTAAAGGGTGTTTTATTTCTACTAAAACAACTAGAACTTGAGACACAACTGAACACATGGAGTGATATCCTGCCTTTTAATAGAAGTATGTAACAGGAAAACTGAATTTCCTTTAAAATTTTAAAGTTAAAATTGTGATATCTGTATAAAAAAGGTTAAGTTTGAAATATATTGTTACTTACCGTCTCTGCGGAAAATGGAGGTTGTAATCCAGGTGAAAAATTGAAAGCACTTAAAAGTATTCCTGTGTAATACACAATTGATGTAATGTGGAAAAAATTCCTTGGTCATCAGTTATATACTTTTCAGCTGAATCTCGAGGATGTTTCAATAACAACGGACTGTCATTTATTCATGAAAAGCACAAAATGAGTCCATCTAAAAAAAAAATAGAACAAAGTTATGAATGCAACATATTTCAAATATGAATTTATTCAATTTCTTTATGTTTAAATGGCATTTGATTTATGTCCAATCTATGATGGGGTCACTGAAGGCCGTGACTAGAAATGTAATACATCCAGTATGGAGAAAGTTTGAGATGAAACACATCTAGCTACCGTCTTCTATGCCTTGTGTATACTTTTAACCTGTCAACAGCTTATATATATTCCATACAGTACCCACCTATGAATATTTATTCATCTGTATAATTTCCAGAAAATTTATGTCTAACACATATAAATACTGCAACTAAATCTCCAATATACGTTATAAGTTTTTATAATAAAAACAGGTGTTTCAAGTTTCCTACCATAATAAACACTGCAGCGAAATACGTCCATAATTTTACCTCAGCGGTATATATGCAACGAAATCAGCATCTTCAGAATCTAGGCTGGTTTGTTATGTAAACAATTACGAAACGTCGGTGCATCTCTCATCAAGAGGCGTAACTCTAATCCCTGATGGTTTAGGTTAAACAGCAAGTAGAATATCATGAGTGTCTTGACCTGGTTTTATATAAAAGCAGCGACACAGCCTGAAGCACTCCTGCATATTTTTTTTTTGCAAACATTAGAAAGTTAATCAACTTTATCAGCAGGTAATAATAATACAAGAGGCCCAGAGGGCCTGTATCGCTCACCTGTTTCTTTTGTTACATGAAACTGATATATAGGTAACTTCAGACCAAATTTGGTAACTAGAACACAAGACATTTTAACATCTCTTAAACGGTTGTTAAAATATTGTTGTTTGAAATTTGAGATTTTAATTTTAAAGCATTTAACCCACATTGCCGTTTGACTCCAGCTAGCACTTAAAGTTGACCATTGACCTCATTACTGTAATAAACTAGAATTTTGTTTTTGTGAACAAAAACATATGTCTCCCCTTACATATAATGTATTAGCCAATAGACAAACTTCGGTATAAAAATTTAACAAAGGGCCATATCTCTTTATATAGTGGGGCACAAGACCCGAATTTAGAATGCAACACTCTTACTTCCCAAGATACATTAAAACTATAGCAAGTTTGGTCAACGTAGGTGAAATAGCATGAAAGTTATGTCGTGGACAAACTTCGGTACTAAAAATAAACAAAGGGCCATAACTCTGTCTATAGTGGGCCACAAGACCTAGTTCCAGTGCACTGCACACCTTCTCTGGGTGATGCAGGTATACTTCAAGTTGGATTAAGATATCTTTAATGTCTAGAAGTTATGCCATGGACAAACTTCGGTATTAAAAATAAACAAAGGGCCATAACTCTGTATATAGTGAAGCATGAGACCTAATTCTAGTGCATTGCACACCTTCTGTGGGTGATCCAGGTATACTTCAAGTTTGATCAAGATATCCTTAATGGTTTAAAATTAATGGGCCGGACAAGAATTTGAACAAAACAAGAAACTTCATTTGGGGGACTTAATAAGAAACAGAGTTAACACAATATGTTCCCCCACTCCATTTGGTGGACATAATTATACAAATCAGTTCAGATGTGGGGGTCATTATCAACACGGTGTGAAGGTCATGATCAATATGAAGGTGAAGGTCATGATCAACACAGAGGTGAAGGTCATTATCAACACAGATGTGAATGTCGGTCATTACTAACATGGAGATGAAGGTCATTATCAACAGGGAGATGAAGGTCGACCATTACTAACATAGAGATGAAGGTCATTGAAGGTCATTACTAACATGGAAGTGAAGGTCATTACCAACATGGAAGTGAAGGTCATTATCGACAGGGAGGTGAAGGTCTATCATTACCAACATGGAGGTGAAGGTCATTACTAACATGGAGGTGAAGGTCATTGATCAACAGGGAGGTGAAGGTCATTACCAACATGGAGGTGAAGGTCATTATCAACAGGGAGGTGAAGGTCATTACCAACATGGAGGTGAAGGTCATTATCAACAGGGAGGTGAAAGTCATTATCAACACAGAGGTAAAGGTCATCAACAACAGGGAGGTGAAAGTAGATCATTACCAACATGGAGATAAAATTACTATCATCGTCATTACCAAGATTTACCAAATACATCAGGTCTATTTTATGTAAATAACCCTCCTTACTTTGTCTTAACAGACCTACTTACACAGTATATATTTAGTAGCCACTATCTTACTTTGATAATTACACTACAGCCAAACATCCTTGTGTTTATATACTTGCTGCCTGTATAGAGTGACACCATTTCAAACACTATAAACAGATACCAATCATTACAGGTGTACTGCCATTGACAAACAGGCTAAACTGTAAGTATAGGACAATGTTATAAGAAATTTCCTGGAGGATACTAATGTATTTCCATGAAGCAGTAGGGTGACCCCAATCTTCAGCACTTCCAGTCCTAGCTACAGGCCAATCACTAAGCACTCGGTCTATTACACAGTCCTAGCTACAGGCCAATCACTAAGCACTCTGTCTATTACACAGTCCTAGCTACAGGCCAATCACTAAGCACTCTGTCTATTACAAAACATTCCCAAAATTAAAACTTAAACAAAGTGCCTGAAGATAGATTAAAAACTAATTAATATGAAGCTGACTGTAGCAATATTTACGTTGAGTTTGTTTTGGACAGGTACACTGCCCTGAGCACCGAGATAGAATCAGCCTCGGGAAATCTCGGTCAGTTGGGGAAGACAACACCCTAACAGAATAAAAACTGAACTTTTTACAGACTGACAATAGCTGTTAACTGTAGCAATTGGCATCCTTGCCAAATCAGACAGCCTGATAAAAACATCTTACATCACTCCAAGATGGAACTGTTGTGCCAATCAAAACCAGTTACTTATCTGTAGTTTGTTAGAAACAAGATTTGTAAACTTAAATGTAAGTTTGTATTACTAAAAGCCTAACCCCAGAATCTTCCAGCATCTCAATTGGAAGTGTTATAATTTTATAGGGAGTAGTACGAAATATCCATCAACCTGTCCATACTGGTGTAATTTACATGTAAACAAACATCTGTACGACACAGATCACGTAAGATGATAGCGGGTCTGGCTAACTCTTTTTTCTGGATATCCAATATCAGTCTTATAGTAATGTGCAATAACATATATTGCATTTTTTTTTTGAATTTTATTTCATAACACCAGTGGCAACTTCCTGAATAAATCAATCCTACCCTTATTGGATTTAACATTAACTTGAACACTGACAGTCAGCAAGGGCCCATTGGGGCCCTGATTGACACGCATAACATAATACTGAAGACTCCGCCACAGAACTTCCACACAATGGCTAACCCAAGATAAACACTGAACATGTCAATCTATTTGGAGGTAAGCAACAATTTTGTGTCTGTCACCGAGAATTAAACCAATATCTACCAACACAGTGGCAAGCTAATTTTCTCCTAATCTAACTATATCTGATCAAACAAAATCACATGTAAAACCTCAGTAAGGTAGCATGATACCTTAAGTCTGCATGTCACCATAAAGTAGCATACTACCTTAAGTTTGCATGTCACAATAAGGTAGCATAATACCTTAAGTCTGCATGTCACAATAGGGTAGCATACTACCCTAAGTCTGCATGTCACAATAAGGTAGCATACTACCTTAAGTCTGCATGTCACAATAAGGTAGCATACTACCTTAAGTCTGCATGTCACAATAAAGTAGCATACTACCTTAAGTCTGCATGTCACAATAAGGTAGCATGCTACCTTGAGTCTGCATGTCACAATAAGGTAGCATACTACCTTAAGTCTGCATGTCACAATAAGGTAGCATACTACCTTGAGTCTGCATGTCACAATAAGGTAGCATACTACCTTTAGTCTGCATGTCACAGTAAAATTAAGGTAGCATACTACCTTAAGTCTGCATGTCACAATAACGTAACATACTACCTTAAGTCTGCATGTCACAATAAGGTAGCATGCTACCTTGAGTCTGCATGTCACAGTAAGGTATTGATAAATGATAGAAAACCATTGATGTAGAATATACATTGCTGATAGAAAACCATTGATGCAGAATATACATTGCTGATAGAAAACCATTGATGTAGAATATACATTGCTGATAGAAAACCATTGAAAAACCATTGATTCTGATAAGAATAGTTAAACAAGAAACTGGTATGCCACACCTGAGTTAGGCAATAAAGCCTAGTTTAAGGAGATTTCATGGTGTATTAAAACTATTACATCAGGGGCCATATGTTACAGCAAATATAGTTCTTGTTATTTAGACTTCAGAGATATCAATAGATTTCAACATGAGACTCATTGACATTAACATGATTTTATTTAACACAATCCAAAATCAAAATACAACATTTTTACTCTTAGGAGAAAATCAGTCAGATATGACAGTTCATTTTTTTTTATTTCAAAGTTGATAACCGTAACTTTAATTGAAACAGGATTATAAACCAAGTTAGAACAAAAGTGAATCAATCAATTTTCATGAGAGTTGGATTTCCATGATAATTCATGATGAGACCTATTAATAAATTTGAATCTTCTTTAAATATTTATTCCATAGATAGTTATGATCACTTACGAATTCTAGTATTCTTGAAACTTATACATTTTTGGTAAACAAAGTACATGCTAAAATGAAAGATTTACAGTAATAAAATGTTTGGCTGAGCAGTATAAAACCAAACGATTTACCATAAAACAATTTTACAAACCCCTTTACAAGTTATAAGGAAGTGATGGAGTACACTCCTTCCCGTGTGAAGGGGATGGGAAGGTTACTTACCACCATAATCCCAGGCAGTCCCTTAGACATTTGGTTGTGAATGGCCATAAGGAACATGATGAGGTGGTTCTACATGGGGGCCTTATCTTATCTCCCCATCCAAGTTGCTGCCTCTTAGGATTTGGTCTCTATCAGTAAAATGCTTGTAAAGTATATGTTTCCTTTGGTCTTATCGCCTCTCCAGTTTTTTACCCCGGAGACAGGCTCCAGTATTGATTCCTGTATGTGGCTTAGCTCCGTCTCCTGATGTCTCCCCCAAAACAAGCCCACGTTACACAATTATCCACAGTACCTCAGCACAGCTGATATCTCCAGCATTGAGTCTCATTCCAAGATGAAATGTTGAATGAAGAATTGATTTGTTTCTGGATCCATTTTTGAACAGCAAAATGGTATTTTAACAACAAATATATCCAGGGGGAATCTCCTTATACTGTTCCGTGACAAACTGTTTGAGTGTGTTGTAACACACTGTATCCGTGTGTTTGTATCTAACACAGATCACAGTGAGCTATAGTCACCGCGTTACACAGTATGTTGTAAACAGCGGTACAGCAGCTAACTTCTATCTCCTGTACCATTGTAGTCAGGCCTATATACATTCAGGAAGCTTCAGTTGGTGCCAAGTTTCCATTCATAAAACACCTCCTCCATTGTGTACCCACTGCTCCCCACCGTCACCGACTCATCATATTTGTTTATTTCTCATCTGCTACAGAAACAGCCTAATACTTTCACTTATAACACTACATAATGACTTTAGTTATAACCATTCTATTTCTGTTTATTTTGTGAATTTCTTCGATATCAGCAAGAAACTTAAGTATTTCATCTATTATAGTAGATTTGTTATGACATATTTCTTCACAAAGAGAAGAAAAATATTTCAGGGCATCAAACTCAAATCATAAACTAATAAGGACAACTGATGTTGAACCTCAACTTTAACCCTATGACCCTTAAATCTCCAGCAATCTTACTTATACCAGAGAACTTGTAACCTTGCCCCATTTTTATCTCAATATTAATATAAAACCTTTCATTTTATCGCCTAATCTGAATTTGCTTGGTGACGTTCAATGCACAAAAACAAGATGTGACAGACAGCTAGGTGACAGGTCAACATCTCAAAACGAAATGTCTGAAAACCTTCCTACTGAATATCTCAACACAAAATGTCTGAAAAACCTTCCTATTGAACATCTCAATACAAATGTCTGAAAAACCTTCCTATTGAACATCTCAAAACAAAATGTCTGAAAACCTTCCTATTGAACATCTCAAAACAAAATGTCAAAATGCCTGAAAAACCTTCCTACTGAACATCTCAAAACAAAATGTCTGAAAAACCTTCCTATTGAACATCTCAAAAAAAAATGTCTGAAAACCTTCCTATTGATCATCTCAAAACAAAATGTCTGAAAAACCTTCCTATTGAACATCTCAAAACAAAATGTCTGAAAAACCTTCCTATTGAACATCTCAAAACAAAATGTCAAAATGCCTGAAAAATCTTCCTACTGAACATCTCAAAACAAAGTCTGAAAAATCTTCCTTCTGAACATCTCAAAACAAAATGTCTGAAAAACCTTCCTACTGAACATCTCAAAGCAAAATGTCTGAAAACCTTCCTACTGAAGATCTCAAAAACAAAGTCTCTATTGGCTTCCAAATTAAGCTGGGACACAAAAGGAGGAGAGTCTAATAAACATTTAGGGACTGAGGTTACTATACTATGATACGCCAGATGCGCCAATTGATATCAACACTGAGGAAATTAGTATATAATCATCTGGGCTCCTGTTAGTTTAAGGATACAGTAAGTCAAATTTTTTAATCTCTTTTCTCTGTTTTTGAATGCAAGTTGCAGACAATTACAGTTTATTATGGTTCTTTCCCTTCTGGAGATCAGCAGGTAAATGTTCCAGCAGGGGTGTATAAGCAGTGATGGAGTAACGAGTGACACTTACTACTGTCTGTGATGTTCCACGGTGTATAGTGCTGACTGGTATGTTGACATTAACAATGTGAGACTGGGTCACACCTCCCACATTAGGTGTACTATATACAGGGACTTGTACAAGTCTACTTATCATCCGACACCCTGGTCATCAGGGACAGGTCGGTAAGTACAGCACCAGTAAAGGACATGGACTAGTGTTGTTGACGGAGGTAAATACCTATAATACGTCACCACACTCACCAACAGGCCATACATGTACACATATCTACTACATGTATCATAACTATCTCAAGGTCAGAGGAAAGGTCACAGAATGTCAGTGTCATGATCCGGCTAGCCTCGTTACACCTAACGATTAATACATTCACATTTCATTAATCAAACTAATTCAAACTTCTTTTTTAGGCTATTTCAGTATCATGTTTCAGGACCAGAACTATTACAGAGATCATTCTGGCAGCGTGACACAACTAGCTGCATCTCATGTTCATTCTCCCTTAATTTATAGTAGCAATTGAAATCTGTATTACAGTGTGTTCAAGTTCATCTGGCAAAGACAAGCAAAAAATAAGAACTCACAAAAAAAAAATGTTTTAACATTAAAATACTTGAGGAGAAGGGTGTTGTTAGAGAAACTGAGACATACAGACACTTTTGTCAGGGACATTTGTGAAACTGGCTATACAAGTAGGACAGAAAGTATGGCCAGTGTGTCCTGGGGATCATCCAGGTGAATAGGGATATAGGGAGTCACATGACAGGAGTAGGGAGTCACATGACAGAAGTAAGGAGTCACATGACAGAAGTAGGGAGTCACATGACAGACTTAGGAGTCACATGGCAGGAATAGGGAGTCACATGACAGAAGTAGGGAGTCACATGACAGAAGTAGGGAGTCACATGACAGAAGTAAGGAGTCACGTACATGACAGGAGTAGGGAGTCACATGACAGAAGTAAGGAGTCACATGACAGGAGTAGGGAGTCACATGACAGACTTAGGAGTCACATGGCAGGAATAGGGAGTCACATGACAGAAGTAGGGAGTCACAT
>JAUMHH010127964.1:0-20935 GCA_032359455.1 Chlamys rubida
ATCTACACAATAAACATGTAACAGTATACCTGTTTTACCACTAACCAATACATGTCTTACCTATCAATGGTGTAAATGATCGCTCTCCGTTGGTTCGTTAGCAAGCTGCTTTGTTCCTTGGTATGGGTTTTCAACCACCCACAAATGTTGCAACAACGCATCACGTGGGAGAGACGTCAGGTATATATAGGAGTCAGAGCACCAACCTGGTCATTTCTTACAAAGCTGCCTGACAACGGCAAACCTTAACTTCTTCTACGACACATCTTCATATCGAAGGATTACAATGGACTCTTTACTTACATCAGCTCCAGCCACTTTCAGCTCAACTGATAGAATCAACAATGCTCTTGCTACTCTAAGAAGCGAAATGGTAAGCATCTCTGTCCTTTAATATATCCTAAATAATGATACTTATTTCTTATTCGGTCACTACTCATATCAATAGGTCGTCTTAAATAAATTAAATCAAAGTCCAAAATCTAATTATTGCTTTTTTACCTTTTATTTAGCTTGACTTAAGACAACAAGATGGACAATTGATGGAACAGCTTATGCGTATCAATGCCAATATCAAGACATTGTCCAAACGGAGGCAAGCTCCCAGTAGATCACCGAAGAAAAAGTGTTCTTTGGTAAAAGGACGACGGAAGTTCATCAACTCGAATGAATCAATTCCAGAAGAGGAAAATCCACTCGTGTTACAACAAAAAAAGTATTGCATGAGAAGTAATCTGAGTGGCTCCCTCTCTAGTATCGAAGGTAAATATTTTTTGTTTTCTTTATATCCATTACATTTGTATTCCAAATACTTTCTACATCTATATGGTGTAGTGTCATTCCGTTTTGGCATACTTTATCAAATACTGAAACTTGCTATACCTGTGTTTGTGTCTTACATTTGTAAAAGATATCAAATGAAGCTAATATATCTTGTCAAATATGTAAATTTCGTTTGTTTTTTTATTACTATTCAGTACATAGGATCATTCTTAAAATCATTTATCTTATTATTCCAGATGTATCAAGTTCTACAGAAGACCTTAGCTCCGTGGAATCCGACAGTGACGAAAGCCTATCCAGTATAGAGCCTAACCTTTAGTAACGGAGTCACGTTATATACGGACCAACTGGGACTCGGCGGTTAGGCCAACTTGTACCAGATGAACAATTTACTGTTAAAAACTTTTCGGAATCAAAAACGTCTATGGAGTATCTTTGGAATGTATTCCATTACTGACAATTGCGGATTAGACGAAATCCACATACAACTTAATTTCTTTCTATGGAGAGTAATTTTAAAACTAATCCATATTCGTGACTCTCATAAAAGCCTAAGAGTGGCAATGAACAATACGATGCCAAATGAACTGCCTTCGATTGTTGTGTTCCGGAGACCAAAATGAAACTGTTAATCTACAACTTTTCATTTGACTTATACATGATTGTACTGTCTGCCAAATATCGTATTGTGTTTAATTGGTGTTACAGTCACTCCTTTTATGGAGACTGTCTACTTATCTATGTAGGTAAATAGTTAACGATGTTTTGACTGACAAGATGTGTTGTTCTTAACACGTTACATACAAATAACAAGCAGAACCTATCTGTACTATATATGGTATATCCAACATTTCCAAACGTTCGGTTAAATATAATCGAGTATGCGATATCATTTACTTTTAAATTGATGATGAATGAGAATATAAATGTGTGTGAATGATGTATCCTCGCCTGTTTTGATCACGAAATATTGACAACAGTCTGTGCTATTAAGGCTGAATTAATTTTTATTATTGTTATTTTTCTACATTTGTTATTAATAGAATAAAGGAGAAAAAAGAATTATGATTTGCTTTATAATGTGTAACATATTACAAAACAGTAACAACGACGAAGACAGCCACTACAGCGTCAACAGCAATTTTACCTATACGATATATCTGTATTAAAACGGTCTCTTCAAATACTATAGATATCTATTGAAACTGGCAAACAAAGTCATTACAGTTGAAAAACATTTTTATAAGTTAATAGGTTCATGAAGTATAAATAAGCAAAAATCACGCAGTAGAGAGATTCTGGAGGAATGGAAATGTAAACAGTGCAATAAGTAGGTTCAAGATGTTGAAATGTCTGAAAGATTTGTCCAAAACATTTCAATAGGAAAGAAGTGAATATCAAACCACATCATTCGTGCATGACGTCCAATGTCACGTTGTCCTGATCAACAGGACAGATTGAATTCTCTCATAAATATTCTAAAATATTCGGTTTAAAAGACAGGTATTGTGCATTGAAATACATTAAAATCCCACTTCCTCGAACTCGGTTTACTCGAATACCCCTCATTCGTCGAACAGTTCGTTTGGTCCCGACCCAGTTCGTACATATTCTTTATAATGTAACCCCGGATTAGTCGAACCGTTATTCCTCGAATACCCCGTATTCCTCGAACAAAAAAGTGTCCCTGACTCTTCATGGTCACGGTAATATTCCTATCTATTCGTCGAACAGGTGTGACCTGTCACACCCGACACATATTTTACCTGTGTATCACAGGTACCGGCACTGCCCTCGACATGCCTCGAGGCACAGGCTGCGGTCCACGCTCATTGTGCTTATACAGGTGTCGGCTGGACGTCAGATAATTAAAGGAATAACGGGAGTATCATTAGCTGGTAACTGTACCGTTACTCCGTTGTAGCTGCATTATCATTGTGTGTGAATATATTTTTTTTCCAGACGTTTTGACATCGATGATTTGGCGGAAGTGTTAATTCACTTGGTGTGTAATACCATATTTCGGCATGGCAGTATTAAGCGGAAATCACAAAGCGGAATCCGACCAACTTTA
This sequence comes from Chlamys rubida, assembly GCA_032359455.1. Classification (NCBI taxonomy): domain Eukaryota; kingdom Metazoa; phylum Mollusca; class Bivalvia; order Pectinida; family Pectinidae; genus Chlamys; species Chlamys rubida. The sequence continues at coordinate 2,858 of JAUMHH010127964.1, forward strand.
AGATATTCAAACTTGAATACGTCGTGATTGTTAATTTCGTTATCAATCATCATTATGGTAACAAGGATTCAAGATTTTCTTCATTTTAAAATGATCGAAGAATTCCTCTCGTTTTGATATTTCGTAAAATTAACGTAGCCGATTACAGTATGGCGGACTATGTCAAAACGACAAGTACGCTACACAATACAGCTTTTTCATTTTATTTACTTTCTTAATACCGGTGGCAATATGTTTTCATTGTTTATCTATTTTAAATCTTATTAAATGCTTTCATCTTGAGTAAACTTCTTTTTTCTTTTATCATCTACTATCCGCGATAGTTGCAGTGCTCGTACTGTCTGTTGTCCCACATGATAAAAAATAATGACGATGTCGGTCGAACCTCGGATTCGTCGAATACCATGTATTCCTCGAACTATTGATCTGGACCCTACGAGTTCGAGTAAACGGGGGTTTACTGTATTAACTTTCAGCTCTTAGATATGTCTGTTGTTTTGCATTCATAACTGCTTCAGCCCAGAAAGATTTTCACGAAATAACAAAGAAAATCAACAAGAGACAACGTACTATTTCATTAAACACAACATGCCAGCTCCGGCATATTACATTTTACAACTTCTGGCTCTGATGCTATTCTACCTCAAAGCACATTATTTGTGATGTGATATGTAATTCTGTACAACATGAAAATGTTAAAAGTGATAAAATCACCACATACTTTAATCAAGTGATTTGTTTAAAAAAACAGAACTTAAATTACCAAATTTTCTTCGGAAATGTGATTTCTGAGAGAAATGATAATTATATAAAACGAGCATTATTTGAGTATCATGGATGGATGTATACACGGTAATTGCGTATAAGTAACAACGTAACAACATGTATCTTTAAGTTGACAGGCATGAATGGGAACAGCATATGATAAGTTCCTCAAATATAGTGGTAGATCGAAGTTCATCTAATGGTAAATCACAACAGTAGGGCTGTTCACGTGTTAAACATGATATGACAACAGGCAACTGTCATTGAAGTGCTATACCAGAATGGTTAGCATTGTCGCAATGGTGTTATAGATATATTTCAATGTATAAGCCTTCTACGTTTGTACTTACTGACAAATATAAAATAGTTAAAAAAATCATTCTATAGTTTACCTCAATGATAATTCAATTGTTTTAACTAACTTATTTTTACAAATGAATATGAAAATGCTGATGATCATCAAGTTTGATGCAGACAGATTTTTGGCGAAAACGACAAGCAAATATAAATCGGTATCAGTTCGTATGCAAATCGAATGATACATATTTAAAATTGTAGTATAAGCTACCGTTCAAGTACTATTACAGTAATTTACAACCCTATAACCCCCCCCCCCCTTTCTCTCTCCCTCTCCAACCCCTGTCATAATGTCATACGTAGATTCAAAAATATAAAAAAAGAATGCAATGATAACGAAATGTTTACGTCATCATCAACTAAATATATTATGATTTGCCACAAGAGGTACTGTGTATCTAATCGCTAGTGTTCCTCGTTCTCACACTAAAGCTGTCCCTTTCGTTCGGCTTGCTGAGATTATAAAACACAACCTATAGCACTACTTCCTTCAACTTCTCATCGTTATGCTAACTAATGCTTGATGGTTTTTCTGTTTTTGAATCCTTTTCCGTTTCGCTGTAGTCCTTATTACCAACCAATGTTTTATCTAAGTTTGTTTTCGAGTCACTTTCAGATTCGTTTCCTGTCGTCGATCCCATTTCACTATCCCTAGAATCAGTTACACAAGTTGTTTCCTCTTTGTCTTTTTCATTATTTTCCTTTTCCTTTTCTGAATAGTCTGACACTTTTTCATCTTTGTCTTGAGATTTCGAAGTATTTTCTCCTGTCGGTTGATTTTCTGGTTTCTGTTGCTCTGCCAGTTCCTTCCATCTTCTTAGATTGTCTCTGTTGACACAATAAAAATAATTTGGGATCGAATAAACGTGGATAAAGTCTAGCTGAATCTTTAAATAATCTTAAACTTAGACAAATTAAGAACACACTTATTAAGGTTAAGTTAGCAAAATGATACTCTCAGCATAGAACTTTTTTTTTTTTTAATTCCAGACAAATCATATACATGAGGTACCGTCTGAGGATGGAATACATCAGCTACGGTCCTTTACATTAATACTCTCTTAATTAAGCATACATATTCAAGTTTTATCATGATTAATATTCGTATTAGAACAAGAACTAATTTTAATCAAAAATATAACCACAATTAATATCCATAGAACATGTATTTAGAGTAACAGTACCTATAAATCAATATCAAAACAACGAAATTACTCACTTTGCACCATTTGCCATCGGCATAGTTTCAGGAAGAATCTTGCCCATTAATTCGTAGCAGGGGAGACAAATCCCAACTAGAAATCCGACCTAATGGTAGAAAATCATTTTTGTTAAGATTTCACATGAAAGTTTTATTATACATAATGTTTATGGGATTCATTTGAGCAGTTAGTATTTATCAGTTAATGCTGTTTTCAAACATTAAAATTGATACTGCTTTTGTGGGCAGACACAAAACATATGAAAGAAAAACATGTTTTATTTTTGTTTTTTTGTTTTATATATTTTTATGGTTTTTTTATTTGTTACATTTATATTCAAAATAACATACTATTTTGTAAAGTTCTTCGTATATCTTTGCTATTTCTCCCCTAAAATCCCTATTGCTCTTCATCTAATACAATAGCTATTTCCGTGATATTCTTTAATGTATGTGAATTACTCAAATTAGCTCGTTTCATTATAATGATTTTCATTAGTTGCACATACGGATGTATGTTTTATACAATTCTTAAAGTGTATTTAGAAGGCCAAGTTATTGACAAAACAGAACGTTTACATAATCAACTGATTAGGAATCTTTATGATAGGATAGGCATGTCAGGATAAGGTTGCATACAATGTATATGAAAGATATATATATATATATATATACAGACTCGGTTTCCAATCGGTTAAACTTACTAAAGTTGTACCAATATAAAACTTAATACTTTTCACGGCAAAACGGATCACTCGGAAAGAAAGAAATAAGATCAAATAATAAAATCAATTAATGTATTAGATATATTCAAATGTTACACAAAATATGTTTAAGCGATCTTGAAACATATTTAGCATGTAAACATAAAAAAATCACTTTTTTAGAAGTACATAAAATGTTTACATAAAATAATTAGCAGAGGGGTTTGTAACACATATATAATTTATGTAATTCAATATTATTGTGAAGTGAAAAAATGTATTAACTTGGGAAAAAATGAGAATCAATGAAAAAATCACAAATAAGTTACATTTTGTTACCGTTATCTAAATACTATTAGGAATTATGTAAATACACAGATATGTTGCTGTATGTATCGGATCTATACATATAGATTAGAGAAAATAAACGAGAATGAAACCGAATGAATGCAATGCCTTGTAAGAGGACATCTTTTTGGCAAAGATGATCAACCCTAGCAGTCGTCATTGTATGTGTATTGAGGTAATACAAGTATCAAAAGACCAAAACAAATTCTACTTTAGTATTTTCTCGTGTGTTAGTTTTGATGTATATTATTTTAAATAGTTATGTGTTGTTTGTTTGTTTGTGTTTTTTTGTCAATTACGATAATTCGAAGCTACCTAAGAATTAAGCTTATGAAGAGTGAAACCACTAGGATTCCAGTTACCTACCTCTAAGTGAGGGAGCTCGTCCTGCTTCTGTCGGTCCATCATCGGCATAGGGGTCATCCCCTGTGACCTCTCCTCATCACCCTGGTCATATTAAACATCAATATTTCATCCAGAATGCTATGTATTTGTAACGACATATTGCTATGTTTGACACATATATATAGGTCAAGGGCGATATGATTGTGTTGGTACCGATGAAAATGTATACTATATTTTATTATATCATATTAATTTTTTTATTTTATACTTTATCTACATAAATGGATATACATTTATCTTCATAGTATTGATAATAGTTGTGTATACGTATGCACATTGTTGGACTGAGTATAACTGTTCGGACGAGAATGAGTATTGAACTTATATACATATATATATATATAATACAAAATGGAAGGCAGTTCTCTGGCCGGATACAAAACATTATTACACAAATCATGCTGAAGAGGAACGATGATCATGCTTAGAAGAATGACAATAAGAAACAAAAGAACAGGCACCTGCTGCCAGAATTCCTCCATGATGACGTAGACGAGGTCAAGCTGGACGCCCCATGGTTTGTACATAGAACACAGATCACAGGCGGTCATGCAGTTGGCCATGAGGAGTCGTCTGAAAACACAACGACCAGGATGGGAACACAACATCAACAGACAGACCATTTTCTCTTACACTATCAAACCGCCCGATCAGTGATTTCTATTCAAATAACATTTGTCATTGTGATCCCAAAAAATTGAATAATATATATAATATATTTCTGGGGAAAAAACTGCCTGCAGATCTACCTTTACTGATTCTAAAACTCGTGGTTGATTTTGAATAGTTCTATTTTAATAAAAATGTAAAGGTAACCGACATGTGTGTACAAAATGAATATATATGACAAAAAAATGCGTGAAAGAAAAGTTTTTTTTTTTTTTTTAGTTAATTTCTTTTTATTTACTTTTTTCGAAATTAGGTTACTGAAAAAAGCAGATGATGTATCAAAAATGTTCAAATGTATATCCTCTACCTTGTAATTATGTCCCTTGGGGTATTACCAAAATGTTAAAGAACAGCATATCTGCTGTTGTAAGCATTTGAAACATTTTTAAAGTCAACGGTATATACATGGAACAAAGAATTCAGTACAAATACAATGACAATAAACACAATAAAAATTGAAGTTCATACATAATATTCCCAATATTGTACAAACACGAACATTTGATAACTTCATGCTGGTACAGAGTACAGGTAGACCAGGGTACCTGCTTATAAAACTCGTCAATAATAGAATTGACCGTTTGAAGTTGGACATCCCAGGGTTTCGCACTTGCGCACAAGTCACATCCGGTGATGATGATAGCCTGTAGAAGAAGCCTGTGACAACACACACACATCAGACGCGTATGAGGTAAGTTTAATACGTATCGCGTAAATTCTGACACGAACAACATAAAACCTGACACGTATCACGCAGGTTTACACAAATATTACACCTTTTGCATACATAATGCCATTATGATATCGATTTCTACCTATTCTTCCTGTTAGCGTGGAGCGATATCAAATAGGAGCATTCAAGTTTTAAACTTCATTAAAATTGCAAAATTTTTAAGTTTGTTTTGTTTCTTGTTTGTGAATACTCAATTCATAGTTGATATTGGAATTTAACGAATTTGTTTCATGGTCTAAATTTGGATTATACTGGTTTTATATCCCGACTCGGATGTATCCAAAATAATGAAAATAACGTCAATACTGAGACTAGGGAGTGTGACCAACACCATTCTGTTTCGCCGCTATTGTATGGTAATCCGATAACATCCGAGGTATGCAAAAGAATAATTTCTTCCGACAGCCAAAAAATGTAAATAATGAAGGAAACGGCTATCCCTAATAAAATAGTTCGAATAATTGCTATGGATGCCCAAGTCTTCAATTTGTAAACTTTAAAACATTCACTTAGATTTATTTATCAATATGAAAGTTGAATTTTGTTTTACACGGACATAAAGATATGATAATTAACGAATTCCGCTGTTAATTTCTGAGAGCAAGAAGTCTGAATCTACAGTATGTATCAGGTTGCCTATGCTTATATTTGTGATGGGTATCAAGCAAGAGCGTTGTAGTCAAGGAACCGAGGCTGTTTGTCCCAGTGACGCCAATAACACCGGATTAATTACTGGTTGTTCATGATCTTATAATTGGATAGAAACGCTACCAGATACATTTGCTAGTCTTATTTCTGCAATAATATTATTAAAATATTGAATTAGCCGGATTTGGAAACAAGATATACCATTATGCGTTTGAGGAACACAAAATCAAATATCAACTGTATCTACGTCATTGTACGCGAAACGTATAATTAAAACCCGTCTTTACCTGTGTTCTCTGTTATCCCACGTGAATTCATCCCGATCTGCTATTTCCTGAAGGCGAGCACGGTTGGTAAAAAATAACGCAAGATCCGTTGCTAGGATACAATGACGGATGTCACCAAGCATCTGAAAAAGTGATAGTGTGTTGACATTTAATCATGGTTTATTTTTTTATAATGTTTCTTTACAAAATAGGAAATAAGCAACAGCCAGCAGGACACACCAAAGGATAATTTTATAAGCTCACAATAAAGTAAGATGGAACAAAATATTATAACGTCAAATGCCAACAAAGCTTTGCTCCATTTTGAACTGGTTACTCAAACAATTCTTTCGTGTTTAATTGCAACCAGATTGGCATAATGAAAATATTTATCATGTTATAATTTGATTTCGCTGAGAATGACATAATAAATTTATCTTTAAATTTTAAATATTTTAATGTTTCCTGTAAACACTTATTAAACAGTAATCACCAAATATAGTCTTTGTCACTTACGTGTTTGTACTCTTCAGAAGATAAGTGTTTGAAAATGTTGTGACCTTCATTCTATAAAAAGAGAAATATTGAATATCAATTACGCGAATTTTAAGACAAAATTCATAAAAAGGCAAAACATCCAAATCTGTAATACACTTTCAAATGGAGTTTATTCACAACCACTTCAATTCGTTCGACGTTTTCAACACATTTCACCCATGTACTCTAGACTTAATGTATTTAAAAATAATAATAATGATAGATGGACAACGACACAGAACGGCATATTCTTACATGATCTTTGTGCCAGCAAGGCGAGCTAAAATCATGAAGTATGTCTAGTTGTGTTAAGCTCGTTAAGGGCAATGATGAAAGTATTATATATGCAATCATTTGTTTTGTTACCTTACGCCGTATTTCTAGTGATTATATATATTTTTAATTTACTCAAAATATGTGTAGCTGTTTCCTGATATGATGTATGCTTATGTGATAGCTTCAACGACATCTCCAGAAAATCAAGTGCTTGTACTATAATAACAAAACTGCTTCAAACGGATTACATTGTTACACTTTATCAAACTTACACTGTCAAGATAGCGTATGGTTAATTTGTCAAATAATTTAGAAAGATAAACTTAAATGTATTAAATTTGGAATATTATTCAATACCTAGTTACAACCGCAATCATATCGAGGTTAATAAAGGTCAAGGTCATTATTTACTGGTTTGTTGGTCGCAGTGTGAGTAGTGTTTAGGACAATATAACTGTCTGAGCAGTATTCATTGCAAGGGCATGTCGTAAGCAGTGTGTAGATAAGGTTGCTCTCAATGTGTTTGGCAGTCGCTGTATAAGCAATGTATTGGTCGCAATTACTGTGTGATCAGAATTGTAGGTCAAGGTCACTGAGTGCGCAAAGTGTACATTAAAGTCTGTTTGTGAGCTGCGAGTAAATGTATGTCATTTCGTGAGCAATATGTAGGTCAAAGTCACTGTGTTAGCAATGTGAAGGTAAAAGAACATTGTGTGAGAGGTTGTAGAGGAAAAGTATCTGTGTGAGAAATGGGAAGGTCAAGATCGATGTTTGAGCAAGTTGTGTGTAACGGTCGCTGTGTGCATATATATAGACAATAACTCCGATTTTAATGCATCCTCGGCCCGTATTCACGAAATCGTTCTCATGCTCAAGCATGAATTGTGTGCTCAAGCCGACTTTCTTGTAAACCGCGTAAATCGCGTAACACGGTCAAAAAGTCAATTGTAAACATTGCAAACAGTATTCGGCTTAAACGTCTTTCAAAATCTCTTACATATCATTGACAAAATATGATCATTTTATTAATTTATCACTGGCACCAGAAATTGAAATTGCACAGAATCTAGGTTTGAGCATGAGAACGGTTTCATGAATACGGGGCCAGATGAGAAATGATTTGAAGTTTTAAGAAAGATCTCACAATGAAAGTTTATTGATTTTATTATTACCTGGAGTATGGTGATTGTATGGTTGAAGTGGTGGTGCTCCATTGTTGAGGTAGAGTAAATGGATGCTAATGGAGACGCACTCTTTACCATAAAGGCGTTCGTTTTCCCTCGGTGGTCAAGGTCATGACAAAGACACGCCACAAACAACGCGAGACTCTGCGAGAGAACGTGTTTTGAAAACATCAACATTGTTACAAATCCATTTAAATTTGTCGAATAACAAGCAGATATAAACATAAATGTAATGAGAAAAAAATAGACTGGTACACAGATAAAAGTGTATAGTAACCTAATAAAATACGTGTATAAACATTGTGAATAAAACGTTACCAGTATACATTACGTTGACAAATGGCCTCAACCTTATTTAAACGAGTAGTCAATACTTATATAACCTTGAACACTTATCATTGACCCATTTTAAAATGATTTCCAATTCTAGAAAAAAAATCCCAGCATGAAATGCTTCTAAACATTAAAATTTAGAAGAACATACTAGATAATCGTGCTCATAATATGATTCTAATCATGTGAGCAGGCGTAGATTCGGGTATTCGATAAACGTGAACGATTTACCTCAAAGGGAGAGAACTCATGTTTGGCTGTTTTGAGCACCGTGAACATAGCATGGGCTACAGAGAAGGCGTGTGCCCAGTTGTGGTAAGGAACATTGCGGTAGTTCTTACGCACGGTCAATGTAAACCGCACGATGTCATTGATGTCGTACCTGAAGGTTAATAAACAAAGGGCTTATTGAAAAGGAACAGACAACTAAATATAAACAGAAGTTGGTCCTGTTGAGAGATTTCAATATGAAATAAACATGTCATTACTCAAACGTTTTTATCGACGACTTGCATTATTAAATAATGAATGATGAATGAATGAATGTAAAGTGAATTAATTTAGAATTAACATCATATTATTTCAAATTTTCGCAAAGAAAACACACATTTTTAATGAATTTAAGAATAAATGCAATGTTCATAACAAATATTATTATCGCATTCGCAATTGCCCTTGTCAAGCAAATCAAACAAAAAAATGTATGAAATGGGAGTGTGAAGATTAAAAGTAAAACGGTGGAATGCACAGTGATATTATATATCATATACTGATAGAAGAGGAAGACTATGATGGGAGCACAGAGACGCATCTTTGGGTGAAAGGTCGCATGCCAAAGGTCATTACACGGGTTGCCTAGCAATGTCAAGGCATCCTTGAAACGACCATCAGGCTTTGTGAAGTGATGGGAGGTAACCAATTCCAAATGGGACTTGTGTTTTTTAGGAAGTAATGAAAATGAAATAATGAGTTACATGAATATATATATGTATTATATGATTTACTGTACCGATTGATAAAGTTTCTTTATCAGCAACCTTGTATCGAGATATAACGATATAAAGCAAGTACTTAGAATATAGCTTTAAGCGCTAAATAAAATAATATTAAATAAAATATAAATTGAAAATTTTAGAAATAGTACAAAATTTTACGTAGCAAAACATTGTACTGACTGAATAGATTGAGTGTTCGAATGCTCTGCAAGTATGAGAGTATGATAGTATGAAGAAAACGTCTTTTAAATAAGGAATTAATGAGCAGCGCCACTTTTCGTTTAGTATTATTCAGTTTTTAGTTGAATACAAATCTAGGTTAACATACATTCCGTTTACATTTTGAGTCAGAATATCTGAAGCGTAACTCGCGTCTATATCGAAAAACGTTTAATAACCACACAGATTATAGTTTCTACACTACTATAGAAGCTATGACATAAAGGTATACAATTGTTTTAACTCCGACAGAGAATACCAATTAATGAGTGCAGAATGTTTAGATACGTCACTGACTGACGATAGATCTAGGTACACTGTAGCTTATTCCAAAGAACTAAAACCTCTTTATAACATTAACAAGAATAATGTTACTAGCTTTGAGTAATATATAATTGAGGTGCCATACAAACCAGTTTAACAGTAAATATATAACTAGTGCTAGTACCTATTTGAATATCTAAAAGTATTGTCATGAAATTATTTTCCAGTTTGAAGTTTCTTTAGATGGTCGATTTTATAAGATGTACATAGAAGGAAGCATCATATTCTGTCTTAAGAAATATTTAAATAATTGAGACAGAATATCTTTTAATCTTCTATCACCTTTCTAATTCTCTGCCAACTCTTCTCTATATAACAACTCCTGTCTTCTGCACCTCATTCTAAAGGATTTAATGTTCTCTTCTGCCTCTTTATATAAAACTCCTGTCTTCTGCACCTCCTTTTAAACGATTCAATGTTCTTTTCTGCCTCTTTATATAAAATTCACCGTTTCTCCCACCTCTGCATCATTAAAAAATAACCCACTGTATCCCACTCTTTATATAAACATGAGGCCTAATTGGACTACTCTCACCTGGTATTAATTTGACATTTTTAAACTTAGAAGTGGACTAGCATAAATATACAGGCAAACTTTCAGTATGTATGACTCTAAGTCATCCAAAAGAGCTTGTTAATTGATTTACACACATATGATTCCTGTGACCTGGAAAGTCTAACAGGGTCGTTCAATTGAACAAAGTTTATAGTCCTTCATCTAAGCATGCAGAGCGTCAAACATCACCCTTTGGTTTGAGATTAGATGCTTTAAAGGATTATAATCATTTTACCAAATGGACTTTGAAAGTGAGTCAAGGTCGTTCACAAAATTAAATTTGATAGCCCTTCATCCCAGCATGTTACCGGCCAAATCTCTTCCACCTAGCCATTTTGGTTATTGTTTAAAAAAAATATTGTTTAAGTTATTTTTTATTTTTTTTTATTTGACCCATGTGACATTGAATATGGACAAAGGTCATTCATCTGCACAAATTCGGTATCCCTTCATCCTAGCATGATACTGGCCAATTAGCCTTTCCCTAGCCATTTTGGTTATTCAGAAGAAGTCGTTTATAGTTTTTAACATGTTTGACATGTACTTTAACATTCAATCCATTTATATGACGTCCTACAATCATTGTTTGGATTTAAGTTCAACTACTGTGTAACCAATCATAATATAGAAATCTTTCTATTCTGTTCTGTAAACTTGAAGAATATCTCTAAGTTAAATACTGGAATGATACCGGCACGATTGATCGATAAAGAACCTGGTCAACAACTATATACAGTGAAAGGGACTGATGCAACAACCATAGTGAAAGGAATTTATATATACGAAAGTTAGAAATATTGACTGGTAGTACATATGCTATATCTGTATATATCTTCACAAGTAAACTTGTGTTAGAGGATCGCTCAGTGAGAGATTCAAGGCAGACATTCCAAGATCCATGAACAGAGTACAGTTACTTTAAGTGAAAATGAGAAAAAGAAGTGTTTTCATATTTTAAAATACCAATCAGAATTTAAATAATTGATTCTTCTCTATCAGAAGACCAAATACACAGTTACAAATAGCGAACATGATACTGTATATAGAAAGCCAAGTCGGCGGGTGATTTAGTATGCATATTGTTTTATACCTTTTCTCATTCACTCCTCCACTGCAAAAAGCAAACATGACATTCTTTGGATATTTTTCTCGCATACTATTTATTGTATTTTAAAGAATATTTTGCTATAAAATGCAAACAGATTGACAAATTTAGGGTAAATGTCTCTGAATGTCAAAAGTTGCAGGCAAGAGAAAACGTTAGCTGAAAAGAAAATTAAGAGATTATTGTATAGCCAAAGTTTGCTTGAATTTTATTAGGTAAAATCTAGACTGTGTCTGATGAGAAAAATTGTTTACTTTGTAAGAAAAATTTAGTGTTTTCCTTTTCAATAATTTAATTGCGTGAAAGATTTTACGATATGGGACTTTCGATAGGATGGTCAGAGGATATTAGAATACGGTTGATGAATTCCGCATTATATAATCACTGCCGGCTTCAATAATACACTACAGAACTAGAAACTAATGCATAAACACGTGCACTTATTTACCAAATACACGGTACATTATTCGCTTGATCATAAGTAGATTAGCACAGTTAAGTACATTTAATCTTTACTAAGTGTAGAACGTTTTTCAATACCTAATAAAAACTATATCAGCGAAGCTTTGTCGATTGTAACGAGTGGCATGCATCACACGTAACGCACCAAAGCACGTTTTCTCTAGCCAGAAACATGCATGTTTACAAAATAATTACAATAACAGATTGTTCTTTCATAATTGATGATACTTGATAATAAGTTGAAAGCATCGTAAAAATGCCAAGATGTGAAAACATAGCACTAAGCAATCACACACACTCATCTGGCATAACAGTATTAATTAAAAGAAGTAGGGTGCGATCAAGTGAAGTTAGAGAAATAAAAGATTGTTTGATATATATATATATATATTATGATTGAATGCTTTTTAAAACAAATGGTGTCGACCTCAAATTCTCTAAAAATATTTTTACTAGATGCTTTCATGTTTTTAAGAATGATAATAAAATGTTTTATGCTTACCGCGTGCCTTCAAATATATCCCTGATCATGTAGAGCACATACACGGGCTTGTGGTCATTGGTGACGGACCATGGAGAGAAGTCAAAACTGTAAACAAAAAAAATAGTTTAAGGCTCATCAGCAGATAGCAGATATAAAATAATGGTAACTACACGCACACCTAAATTACTGAATAATATGTTCAAACAGTGGTCCTAAACATTGTGACAGGAGTAACCGAGTGATGCCGTAACGTTAATCAAAACCATATTGACGTTACAAGCACACTTGTAAACGTGAAATCACGTTTACAATTTACATAATAAAAGCACATTTGTTAATTGCAATTACGCTTATAAGACGTACTTTAGTACATTAATAAAGTTAATTTACTCTTATAAATTGGAAGAACATTTGTAAAGTAAGAGTAAACTTGTAAAGTTAAAATATGCCTCTAAAGTGAAAGAACACTTGTAAAAGTAAAGTATCCTTGTAAAGTTATAATACTCTTGTAAAGTTATAATACTCTTGTAAAGTTAAAGTATACTTAAGTGTGAAAATATACTTGCAAAGTAAATGTATACTTGTAAAGTGAAAATACACTAGTAAAGTTCAAGCAGAATTGTAAAGTTTACTTTAGCTCACTTGTAAAGTGAAAGTACACTAGTAAAGTGAAAGTAGAATTGTAAAGTGAAAGTACACTTGTAAAGAGAAAGTACATTTTAACCTCGTTTTGTTTAAACAATGGAACCATGCTACACATTCGAGATATCAGAAATCAACTCCAATAGGATTGAATAGGTGTTCGATTGGTTTGGTTTGGTTTAGCATTGTTTAACGTCCTATCAACAGTTATGGTCATTTAAGGAAGGCCTCCCCTGTGTGCAAGATGCATGCGTGCAGTGTATGCGTGTGTGTTTTGGGAGGCTGCGATATGTTCGTGTTTGTCTCCTTGTGATAGCGCGGAACTGATGCCGACTCTATAGTGCTACCTCACTGAAACATACTGCCGAAATATCCCAGTTCTTCATATGAACTAAGTTGTACGCTAATCCAAAATTATTCAAATATATTTATAAATTATAATACCAAACTTTATTTTATCTTATTTTTCAGTGCTTAAAAATAATTATTACGCACTCGATAATTTCCGGAAGTTCCATTGGTATGGAGATGGACTTGACCGCTGCATACTCATCTTCACTTCCCTGGCTGTGGTATGAAAGCACATCTAAGGCGACCTTGAACTTCTGTTCAGATCGACGGATCTTATCGTACAGCTGCAATGAATTGATACAACATCAAATAAAACGCTTGTATGATCTGGATTAACGCCAATGATATCACAATGCCATTATTTATGTGATGAAAAATGTGTTAGTGTAGTTATTTTTTCTGCGCGTTTTCATCAAAACTTTAAGTAAGTTGACGTTCTTGTATATTTTACATCACTCATATTAAAGTTCCCGTAAAGAGTTCTAAAAGAAAATAACGGTCAATTCAAAGAACATCTGACAGATAGTCGAACAGCTAGAACAGTTGGATCAATTTTTAATGAAAACATTTTCCAAAACTGTTTAGAAAGTTTTTTAAGTGAAAAGCTTATAAATAAATGGAAATTTTCTATATTAACCTTGGCATGATGCAGAGCTAACCCGCAATAGATAGCGAACGTTTCGAACGATTCCTCGTCGGCCCTGTTGAAATTCCCGTCCATCTTGTTAACCATCTGTACCACACCAATAATGCTGAAACAGGTCAAGCACATATAACCTTCGTTAGTCCGGGCACTTTGATGTACTTTCGCAATAATACAATGGCGTATATTAGTGATTGATGACAAACTAAATTTAACAAGGAAATCAGCGTTGTGTTATATTTATTACGAACATAACAAATAATCAGTAAAACAGTTAGAATAATTCAACCAAACCGTAATTCGAAGTTCAAAACCAAGATAATAAACATGAAAGTCGTGTTTGTAGTTTACATTTTTTTTTCTAAGTCAATATGGTTTTTGTTCGTTCTAATATTAAGTTTTGAAGAAGATAACATTACACTTTCATTTCATTTGAAATAAATAGTGAGAAAGTTTTTTCTCTTTATTACAGGTAAGACCTCAAGGTGAATAATAAGATCGACGTTTATCATAAAAGACAGATATCAAAGTTAATCGTACATTAATCAAGATATGAACGATTAAATGTCAGTCCATGTGTATTTTACTAAAACCAGATATTATTTTTTGGTGCATTATTAATCCTTTTGCCATTGAGCAACACTGAGAAATTCCTAAGTGGACTAAGTGAACATATGATGCCTTAAAAAGGTTTACTTTTTTGGCTTTCAAAATTTTCAAACAAGTGATTCATTTCTTCTTATATCTAGTGATTTTGTTCCCAAAATGCTCTATGTATTCAATGAAAACTAAAAGTTCCTTTACATTGATGATCTACGTATTAATACTTGGACAAACGTAGTAAATTTAGTTTTAATCAGATTACATGTGTGTTCCATAGTAAGTCAGCTATGATCCGGTTTATAGTTTGTTTTCTTTCCCTTACAATGTGGCCTAATCTTTCTTCGGATTATACCACATTAGAAATCCCTGTACTCACAGTGAGACAGTATTACTGTTACAGAAGTAACTGAACGAAATGGTTTGAAGCAGCTGTACTCTATTAAACAACACGTTAGGGATAAAGTTCTATTGGTTGCACAATAACAATTTCTGCCAAAGCACTGAGACCACAAATAAAGCTGGTTACGACAAAACTTATCGTGTTTTTATTCGTAAAGTGCACGAGAATTTTCATATGCAAAAATAGTACTAGTATGTTCACCGTGAATCGATCGAATACTATTTGATGGCCTATTTTGTTATAATTTTCTCTTACCTGCCCCGTATATATATTGGCATGCAGAGAATACTGCTTGTCCGGTACCCAGTCTGCTGGTCGACATCCCTGTGTATCAACATCATGCCACAAATTAACTATGTAACACCGAGACATGTTGTTATATATGGTCAAACTCAATTTCAGAAGCCGGTGTAATAAGACATCATATATGATAAAAAAAACGTGTTGAAATAACACCATTTACACTGGAGAGGAAGCATTATGCTGTGACGTATTTGGGTAGTAACTGTGACGTATTTGGGTAGTAACTGTGACGTATTTGGGTAGTAACTGTTGACGGTAAAACAAATTAAGGATCCTTGTACCACTGTCAAAACTGTAACTGCGCAATGGAAACTGGTTTTTTCTGGCATGACTATTCCGTCTTTTCCTATTGCAGAGTTATCTGCTCTTGTGAGCAGGTATTGATTGTTACGTCATTTATTTGTGAGAGTAACGTCATACATTTTTGAGAAAACGACGTAATTTTCTCACACAAACCAATGACGTAACAATCAATACCTGCTCACAAGAGAAGATAACTATGCAATACGCAAAGACGGAATAGCTTTGATCATTTCTGAACAGAAAAACATATACCTTGTGTAACCTTTATGCAAAATAATTAAATAAAGATGAAGTAAACAAACACAAATAGAATCAACGACAGTGTTCTGAGTTTAAAAATCCGATGAGTCTAGACCGGGATTCGAACCCTTGTCTTCAGATTGTTATGATATCGATCTAACCGTCTGAGCTTCGTGCTCAACGGTAGTATCCTGGCTCAACTGTGCTACAGTTAAATCCGAAACGAAATTAAGGACAGATTAATGTTTATTCGATAAACCAAAGTGCAATGGTACAATACAAGTAATACATATAACTTCTACACACCTGTTAAACCGGGAATCGTTGTATGCATCCGAGATATTAAGTATACTTCCGGTAGTAGCTACAAAACCGGCTACTCCTTTATCCATCGGGAACCTGTAAAGAACAACATAATATTTGTTAATGGAAATTGTAACATTACTTGAAATTCAAATTTTCAGACCGTCATATTGCCTCAACGGAAGCAGAAGTTTAGTTCATGAATACAGTTACTGTTAGGCTACTTATTTTAGTGGTATTATTTTTTGGAGAGTTCTGTTAGATGTAATATAAGACCACTGCGCTCCTGTATGTATTATAGAGGTGTAGAGCTAACCAATGATGTCATTACCATATGAATAATGGCGGGAATCCGAGTGAGCTTATGTCTTAAGTATATTTACTGCGAAAGCTTGAATAATTATAATAATGAGTCTGTATTTTATGCTTGACGATGCCATAATCAAGTAGACTAAGCTTATTGTATTTAGTGTAAAACCCCTGTGAGTTCAGTTTACATAACCATAAGTAGTCGGTATATACCTTATATACAACAGTCATCTCACGTTTTATTATTACTTTTTTGATGAGATAATAAATGCAGACACCCACCCTTACCCTCACCCTCACCCTTACCTTACCCTCACCCTTACCCTTACCCTCACCCTAACCCGCACCCACACCCTTAGCCTCACCCTCACCCTCACCATTACCCTCACCTGCACCCACACCCTCACCCTTAGCCTCACCCTCACCCTCACCCGCACCCACACCCTCACCCTTAGCCTCACCTTCACCCTCACCCTTACCCTCACCCGCACCCACACCCACACCCTCACCCCAACCGAAAAGAAGGTGTCCTCCATAATTTTTTACTGATGATGTTTTTATTTAGCCTCTTATTATCGTATACAGTCTTTATGGGTTCGACCGACATGTGAATTCACCTGATTTCTTTCTGAGGAACTTTCTCGTCTGCCTTCCCTGTATCAAATATTCTTGCGTACAACTCGTTTGTGTTGGAGTCAAGCAAGAACAGCGAGGCTCTATCGGCATTTCCGAGTTTTTTTGCGTAATTCTAAAAACAAAAGTCATTTCGTTGATTATAAATGGTTAAACACGTTATATAAACAAACATAATAGGTAAACAAATACAGATAAGATGTCGTTTGCTGTCCTAAAAGAAGGAAGTCAAATATATGTAAATAAAATCTGAGCAGCCTCTTCCTAGTATTATAATATTCCGTCGTTAACATTACGTCTGATTCCGTATGTGAAGTGTAATGTAAAACAATTTAAATCGTTAACGAATAAGATATTTGTCAGATTGTCTACTATATACTGACTGTCAAAGTTCTCTTATCATATTTTATAGCACTTTATTGTTTTATAATATGACATATACTTCTTTCCCTATTTCCGTAGTTAGTGTCTTACCATGATCTTCATTATAACCGTGTCCATGCTGACGATATCTTGGAATATTGACCTGTAGTGTACAAAATAGGTTGTCTCTGTAGTAACGCTAAATTTCATTTACATCGTATTCTACAGCAGCTAGTAGATAAGTTCCTTTGAATTTAAGGAACAGAATGAAAATATTATTTTCGACATGTTGCTAATTCCGTCTTTTCGTATTGCAGAGTTATCTGCTCTTGTGAGCAGGTATTGATTGTTGAGAAAACGACGTAATTTTCTCACACAAACAAATGACGTAACAATCAATACCTGCTCACAAGA